>NDGM011191452.1:0-10125 GCA_002564305.1 Octomys mimax | reverse complement strand
CCTCCCTTCCTTCCTTCCTTTATCATTGAAATTCTGTAAGAGGCAGATTGGTAGAGCTGAACAACCCCCGTCTATGTCCTTTACCATAGATAGTGGCTGCAGATCTCTAGCCCTTCAACAGCAAATAGGTACAGAAAGAATACAAAGTGCTGGAAATTTCTTTGGTGAATCAGACAAGCCTGTGCCTGGAGCTTCCAGTCTGTAGTGAGGTTGGAGAAGCCCTGGCAGGTTTTGGAGCCAGAGAGAGGGGCGGCTAAGTATAGTATCTGGGAATCTCAGCAAGTGAGGAGAAGTCTTGGGTCTAAGGAGCAGGAAGAGCCTCAGACTGGGAAGACGTACGCAACACAGCCTAGCCAGGGCGGTAGGGATCAGTGAGACCAGTGATGCTGGAATAAGAAGTACCGTGGCTCTGTTCCTGGGAACATTCTATATCCTTCCAAGCAGTCTAAAATTGATGACAAGTATCAGCCTCCCTTGTCAAAAGCCCTGTGTGATTGTGAGTCACACAGGGAGAGACAGGACTAGGGGCAGGGATTAGCATATGGACACATTCCCAGCACTATCTTATTCATTTGTTTCTCAAAAAATCCCCAACAGAGAGCCTGCGTATGTCCAATTCTTATTTGTGAGTTTTTCGAATTAAATTCCTAAATCACTAATTGAAAAGCATGGTGAAGCCCCCAACCCCCCAACTTTCACTCTGATAACAACAGTAAAACCCAACTTTCCCCTATTTGTGTTATCCTTGTTTATGGGCTACTTTAACAGGAAACAAAGGCTTTCATTCTACATTTGGGCCATGTCTGTAGTCTTTTTTTTTTTTTTTAATGTATTTAGGACAGGATCTATAGGGTCTACAGGATCTCACTATGTAGATTGGACTTCTAGTGGTTCTCCTGTTTTCGGCCTCCCAAACGCTGGGATTACAGGCATGTACCACCAGGCCCAGTCTCAATCACTGTCTCAGTGCGCCAGGGGGCAGGGCTGGCACGGCATGCCAGGGATCAAACCCTGTCCTGTGCTCTGCCTAAGCAGGTGCTTTAATGCACTGAACTGGCTGGCTGGCCCTTGTCTGTAGTCTTGTGTTCCATTCTGGAGGACATTTTTGAAGGACTTTGTTGAACTGCAACATGTTCAAGACAGAAAGAACAAGATGGTTAGGAGCCTATAAATCACATCATGAAGAGCAGTTGCACATGTTTGAAGTGTAGGGACACAGTACTCCATGGGGAGCTGACAGCTGGCTTCAAATGAAGTAAGTGCTGCCAGGAGGAAGGACTGCTTTGTCTGATATTTTTCACATGGGGAGAAGCTACAGGGGACTATAATTAGCTAGCATGACCAAGAACTGTTTAATGATTAGAAAATTTCAGCAAGGGAAGAAGCTGCCCAGGAAGCCTTGATTTACAATCTAGGATGTGTTTATTCAGAGTCATCATCCCTTATGTAGGGAGAATTTATATAGAGGGTGGAAAATTAGGAGAAAAGAGACTTCTAGGATAACTTCCAGATATCTAATTCTATGTACTACATTCTGGTCTCAGGGAGCCTGATGGAGGAAGATCACAAGTTCAAGTCCAGCCTGAGCAATTTAGTGGCTTAGCAAGACTAAAAAAATGGACAAGTAACATAACTCAGTGTGAAGTTCTGGGTGCAATCCTCAGTGTTCTACTGAAAATAAAAAAGATTTGACCCCGACCAGTTGACACTAGAGATCTTATTATTAAAGCTTGGCCATGGGGATTGTAGAGTGAGAATGAGTGGAGGTGGAGTAAGGGAAGGCAGGAGAAAATAGAAAGATATGGGGCTCATGAGAAAGAGCCTGAGAAAGGAGAGACTCCTGATGGAAGGCTGTTGTTTTAGTCACTTTCCTGTCCCTGAGACAAAATACAGCATCCGCAAGTTAAAAGAGAGGTTGTTTTAGTTTGCATTTCAGCCCATGATGAGCCAGCTCCTAAGAAGAAACAGCATGGCAGCCGGGCATGGCAGAGGGAAAGCTAATCACCTCACGGCAGCCAGGAGGCAGAAAGAGTCAAGGATGGCCAGGAAGGTCCAGCTGCCCACAGTGACCTCTTTCAACTGGCCCTTCCTCCTACCGGCAAGTCAGCTATAAGTTTCCACAATCCAGTCACCTTCCAAGTACACGAGGCTTTGGCGGCCATGTCGGATCTAAATCGCAATGTCATTCTACAGGTTCGTTTTGTTTGTTGGTTTGCATGTTTGCTATTTTCTGGGCTCGGTTCTGTTCACCTCTGTGTGGAGAGGTTCCTGATGGCTCAGTGCTGGAAGCATGGGTTTTTTCTCCTTCACACTAGGTCCTTTCTACAAATCATGCTCTATCTACTTGATGCCAAGCACAAGGCATTGGAGTGGCAGATTTAAAGGAGAAATGACCATAATGCTCAGTGGAAAAAAAATCAGACACACAAGTTTAAATAGCATATGATTTCCTTTCCATGAGAAAGCTAAAATAAAAATATAAGTAAAGAGTTGTTATGGTTTGGGTCTAGCTGTCCCCCCAAAGCTTCATGCGGTCATAGGGTAGACTTCTAGGGTTTGTGATTAACTCATGATCCACTGGGATTATGGGTGTGAGTGCTGGTGGGATTATGGGTGTGAGTGCTACTCCCAGCCTGGGGCAGACAGCCTGATGCAATTTAAGGGAGACAGACTTGCTCTCAGTCGCCATTGTTTCTGTTACTGCCCCTTTGCTCTTGCTGTTTTGCTGTCTTCTGCTACCATGAGCTGCTGCCCTCTGCCATGTGCCATTCTGCCTTGGAGCCAGCTATATATATATGGACTAAAATCCCTAGTAACTGTGAGCTAAATAAACCTTTCCTTCCTTCATTTTGGGTGTTGGATATTTGTCCCAGCAATGAGAGAAGAGTAACTGAGACAAGAACAAAATAAAAGATACATAAAGGAAGTAGGAATATTGAGCTTTCCCAAAGAAAAGAGATGGTGGTAGAGAGGGGGGAATGGAGCAAAAGGAATGAAAAATAATTAAGCTACATCATATATGCATATGTACATACCAACTCCTTGCAAGGAATGCAAACTTTATGTACTGCTAACATATACTTATAAAAATTATAAAGAAAGGATTTGTCCAGTCTCCTTTGCCAGACTTAAATTATAAAGGGCTTTGCAGAAGATCCATTTTCTTGCAAGACAAGTAGAAGCAAGGCTACAAGCATTGCATGAGTATTTATGCTTGTCTGTGTAGAGGAATAAAGGGAACATCGGGTAGCTAGTCTTTCCAGAGATAATTGCAATGAAGATCTTAAAACAGCTTCATACTGTTTTGAAAATGGGATCTAAGCAGCTCCCAAAGGCAGGAAAGGGCACACAAGGAAAGCATTGTTGGCCTTGTATTAGGAGTTGCCATCCCTGAAATAAACAGCTGTCTTCCCAGCATAGAATCTCCTTTGTCACCCGGTCCATCTGGGGTAGAATTGAAAACACGTAACTCAGAAGATGAATTTTGGGTGCAGAGCCTGACAGATAAGAGGGCTTCTCAAACAGGCGCACTAAGTCCTAAGAAGGACAAAACAAAACAAAACAAAACAAACAAAACAGAACAGAACAAAACACCAAAGACCAGGCAGCTAGTTCTGACTACAGTTTGGAGATTTTTCTAACTCAAAAGCCCTTCCACAAAATCAGGACCTGTCTCCAGTAGTCTTAATGGCGGCTGTATTTATTTGTCTTTAGCAACTCGCAGACGCCTCAGGACTGGAGGTGGGGAAGAGGCATCGTTTCAGGGTTTCTGCAGAAGTTGGGAGGAGCTTTTCAAGGCAGATGCAGTTCCAGAGGATGGTCCTGTCTGCTGAGCAGCTGAAGTCCTCCAATGAAGAGAAGCTGGGCCACCACTGGAGAGGCCCACCAGCCGGGAGAGTTCTCCAGTTCTTCAGCCGGAGCTACTTTCCTTGCTCTCGGGGACCGAGAGAGTAGGTTTGGAAAAGCAGCCTCTGGGTTTGAATTTGCCTGGAAAAAGAAGGTCATGGCAAAAAGGGGCTGAGACAGTGTTTTGTAACATGCTGAACGCTGGTAATGAAGTTCATGTGACTCCTAAAAATGTTTTGGAGACCGTGAGTCTCTGCAAAGCAATAAGGAAAACTTGGGTGTGATTTTTTCTGTCCTTAGTGACGCTAGCTAAAAGGAAAATATGTCTGTGTCCAGGGCTGGAACATGAGAAGAGACAAAATATATTCAGAAGAAATCGATTTCATTCTTTTCTTAAAAGCAGACCCAGTACTATCATCTTCAAGAGTCTTTTGAAAATAAAAAATGACAGCAAAGGGAAATATTTAGGCATAAGAATTATCCAGGGACACGAATGAATCCAAATTTCAAAGTAGAGTTTTTCAGTTCTTTTATGTTTAAGTGTTATTAAGAAAAAAATCAACATGTCTAACATGAATTTTAAATTTTAACATTTTTGTAAAAGTTTGAGAAAATGGGCTGGGGAAGAGGGGAAATATCAATCTATGTTTTGATGAGCTGCTTTATTAGGGTATAATTGAGGAATAAAAAGCATATATATATATATATTTATTTATTTGTTGCTGTTGGAGGTTGAATTATGACCTTTGCTCTTAGGTATAGCCCCTTTTTGTTTCTTAGTTTTAAATGAGATCTCACTAAGTTGCCTGCCTCAATGTTCAAGTTTCTGGACTACAAGTACACACACACACACATACACACACACACACACACACACACACACACACGGCTCAAGTTTGGCTATTTTAGGTTCTACATATGAGTAAAACCACATGGGATTTATCACTGTATATTTCACTTAGCAGACTACTGGTCCACCAAGGTTGTTACACATGGAAAGATTTCTTTTTTTTATTGGATGTGTTTGCTGTACATGTGATTTACAGTATAGTCTTGGAGAGTGGGCACATGCACCTAATACAACTTGTTATATTCCCAAGTCCGCTTCCGCTTCCCTCTTGCCTCTATCCCGCCTCCTCTGAAGCTCCTTTCCCTACTTTCATTCTTGCTGACATTAACCTTATCTCATGTTCATGACATATAATGTTGAGGATTTCATTATTTTTTAAAGGCTGAATAGGATTCCACTATATATGTAGATTACATTATATTTTCTTTACCTAGTTGTCTGTTGTTGCGTATCTAGATTTTTTGTATTAGTTATTATAAAAAATGTCTAGTTGTCTACTTTTTTAGAATAAAAAGATTTTGAAAATGTAATAACCCTCCATGTGTTGCTTTCTAGAAAACATTGGATGTCTTTTCTGTTTCTCCTTTTCTCTTAAATGTATTTATTTGCTTATTCTAATAATATTTACTGAGTGCTTATCACATTACATTAGTTAGCTTTCTGATTAATATTTTTATTATAAAAATATTAAGTTCTTGAGATGCTAACAGTAAGTTATAAGAAATATAAACAAGTTATTTCACTTCTGTGTAAAAGTAGACAATTGAAATGCTAGTTGTCTACTTTTTCAGGATAAAAGATTTTGAGGGGCTGGTGAGGTAGCTCAGCAGTCTAAAGCGCCTGCTGAGGCAAACGTAGGCAAGTGCAGGGAGCACCCACAGTTCAATCCTGGCACCACCTGCCCCGCCAGCGCCACCCCCAGGGCGGGCTGGACCTGCCCCCCCAAAAAAAAAAGAAAAAAAAAAGATTTTGAAACTGTAATAACCCTCAATATTTGTTTATTTCTAGGAAACAATTAAGTGAGCAATACAACATTTATTTATTGATGATTTACAAAGACAATTTTGTGGAAAACAAAAATGACTATGTTTGTATTTTTTCCAAACATTTTGTTATCTTTTCTCTTTCTTTTTTCTCTTAATTCATTCATTTCTCTATATTCATTCTAATAAAAATATTTACTGAGTGCTTATGACATTATATCAGTTAGCTTTCTGATTAATAAAATACCCCAGATAATATTTTTTTAAAAAGATATATTTGGTACAGGGTCTCCTTATGCAGCTTGGACTTGTAGTGATCCCCCTGCTTTCAGCCTCCCCAGCATTGCCATTACAGGCGTGTACCACCACGATTGAACCCTGGTCTCTGCGCTTGCCAAAGCAGGTGCTTAGTCTGCTGAGCTATCCCACTGACCCCCAGATAACCAGTTTTAAAAGAGGACATACATTGCCTCAGATTTTTGGAGCTTTCAGTCCATAGTCAGAGGTGTCCTTGCTTCCAGGCCTGTGACGTGCTGCCACGTGGTGGTGGGGCATGCGGGGACACTCTTCACCTTGTGGCAGGTATGGAAAAAGAAAGAAGGGACTGGGGTCCCCCATTCCTTTCTAGGCCACATCCCTAGGAATCAGGGGTGTAGCTCAGTGGTTGAGCACTTGCCAATATGTATAAATCCCTTGATTTGATCTACAGACTACACACACACACACACACACACACACACTCCAAAGGCATGCTCCTAATGACTGAAAGATCTCTCACTAGGCCCCACCTCATCATCTCCTAATAGAACCACCCCGGGGACCAATATGGACCTTTAAGGAACACTTATACAAACTGAATACTTATTATATGCCAAGGGACTAGTGCAGTGTCTTATCCCTATTTTTTTTTCCAAATTCCACAACACAGTGAAGAAATATCAGTATAGCAGAGTCCCCCCTGGGGTGCAGTTCTTTCTCTTTAGGGGCCGGTTGTGTCCAGGCATATTTGGAGTGGTGGGCCTACATAAGGTGCATTTATTTGTACTAAAGTTTGAGGAGGAAGTTGTTTCTCCTAATGAAGAGAAGCTGGATCCAAACCAAGACTTCACCTGAGGGAAGAAAAGAACATTTCTGAGTGCAGAATTTTCATGGATCATTCTGAGTCCTGGGGAAAATCAGAAACACAAAGCGCCATTGCTTTGGATGAATGTCACAACATACTCTTCTGCAGGCCAGGAAAGGGCCACCTCCACCTCAGTAGGCAGCTCTGACCTACAATAAGCCCACACATTACTGTGAAGCCATCCCAGGACCCATGCTTCATTCAGCTCACCTGCCATTGTTGGTTGGCACGAACAGTGGTCAGAATGGGACCACCCGAGGTGATTGTGTGCGTCTAGTCTTGGTGTCAAAGTATCTTTGACAAAGATGGCCTGTTCTCGGTGGGATTCTCGGAGTAATTATTCAGTGAGCTAAGGGCCTCTTCACTTATTCTGTAGCAGTTTCATCCCGCCTTCTGCTCTGCTTCTCGCCAGCTGTCTCGTAATCCCATTCCTCCAGTGCCTTTTCTCCTGCACACACTCTGTAGTCCTTGGTTTCTCTTTACTTCTCAGCCCACAGATAGGGACGCGGGCCCTCTTTGTTGTATATCTATGTGGTCCATTGAAGCTTCCTTGTCAAAATCCTGGACTATCTCACTACCTTTCTTTCTTTCTGGGTTCACCAATCAAAAAACTAACTGTAAAACTATGAGACCTCTGTCTTCTCAGTTCCTGCTCTTGAGCCACTGGCACTGCTGGAAAGAACAGCTGTAAACCCACACAGATTATGCTCTGCCTGATGGCCCCAGCCTCAGCTGGATATGTGCATGTATTCAGCTTTCTCCTTGTCCTGCTTAGCTCCTGCCATTGAACCCTTTACCTGGCTTAGGTTTTGTCATTCTTCTCAAGTCCTACGCAATCTCTGCTAGTTATCTTTTTTTTTTTTTTTTTTAAAAGAAAAAAAATACAAAATTTCAAAACATGGTAGAACAGTAACAATAGTTAATACATTGCTTATTATTATTATCTTCAAAGTAGTTGCTCAGATTATTATTGTTATTATTATTTTCTTTTTTTTTTTTTGTGGAACCGGGGATTGAACTCAGGCCCTCATGCTTGCCGGGGAAGCTCTTATTCCACTAAGCCATCTCCCTGGCCCCAGTTGCTCAGATTATAAGATATAGGCATGAAAAATTGATCAAATGACATAAGCACAAATCTTTCTTTTCAAGGAGCTAATAGAAATTAGTAGTATAGCTATCTTACCAATCTTGTCTGTTTGTCTATCCATCCATCCATCCATCCCTCCATCCATCCCTCCATCCATCCATTTATCTACTTTTCCTTTTCCCTTATTCTTTTCTCCCTCAACCCAGTTTCATCCCATTTTCTAATATCTATTGTACATTTTGGATTTTATTTACTCTTTCAACTTCTTATATTAGGGAAACATTTCAATGTTCACACACGAGGGACTGATTTATTTCACCTACTAGTGTGGTCTCAAGTTGCATCCATTACCTATAAAAGTCTCCAGTTGAGCCTCCTTTTTTTTTTTTTTTGTGGGACTTTGGTTCCATTTTCATGCTTTATTTAGAGTACAGGGCAATATCACAGTTTCAGGTCATTAATAAATCTCATGACTGACAATAAGCATGACCTGAACTCTGGGAGCAAGTGACTTTCCAGTTCAGGGGTAGGAGAGAGAATAGGTAGACCCAAGATCGTCTCCCACCTTACTCAGTGAGCTACCAAAGGGTTTTAGCTTCAGCTTACTGAGGGCAAGAAGGGCTGCCGGTTCCTGAGTATCTGTGTTATCCATGATCTTCATTAGAGCAAATCAGAATCTCCAGTTTTTCAAATGAATTCTGGCAGGAGAAAATAAATCCAGGATGACTTTTTAGCTGGATGACTACTACAAGTGTCTTCCATGAGTTGGCAAAATCTTCAGAGTGACTGGTGGAGCCAGGAGCCTTTCATGCGCTCCCAGTTGTCATACAGTGCATACAGGCTGGTAAGGGTCAGGCCTGCCAGACCCCCTTGTGCGACTCCTTGAAGCCCACCCATACATTTACGTAACATGCCCGTCATGGTTCCAGCTGCCACCGTGTTCAGGTCATCTTCTGCACCTTGTGGTTTTTTCAATGATAGCACCACATGCACTATAGAGCAAGGGTGGAGAACCTAGTGTATTGGTCTATGGTGTCCCTTGCCTAGTCACCATATTCAAAATCTGTACATTTCTTCGTTTGGTCCAGGCCATGTTCTGGATTTCCTTTAATGCTAGCCGAAGACTATTCACTGCCCCAAATGCAGACCCAGTCATGTAACATCCTCCAATGGTAAAGAAGGCCAGCTCAAACCTGCCCCGGGTTTTATTAGCTCCAGTCGGTAAAACAAATTCATTGGTATCTTGCACAAGATATCGTGGATCCACATTTAAATAAGGAGACAAAAGGTTCATACCAGTTAGTGGGACTCTGGCCAAATCTGTGTGTGAGTAGCCAGCTCTGCCTGCTCCAAAAAAGTAGGCCAAGCCCCCTATGGTTTTGTTGCTACTGCCCCCACTGCCCTCCATGGTGTCACAGCAAACTTCTGTCCACCATCTCCTGTCGCCGCCTCAGGCTGAGGTACAGGGCTCGCCGTTGCTTGCAAGCAGCAGCTGGGAAACATGTTACTTCTGCCTCCTTCACACGCTGACCTTCCGGCCACCGGCCTGATTCTCCTTTATAGCTGAGTAGTACTCGATTGTATAACGATACCGCATCTTTTAAAAAATCCATTACTTGGTTTATGGGCATTTGGGCTCTTTCCAAGATTTAACTATTGCAAACTGTGTTTCTATAAACATGGGTGCACACATATCACTGTGCATGACGTTAATTCTTTTGGAAAGATACCCAGGAAGGGAATAGATGGATTGAAAGGGACCTCTAATCTTAATTTTTTGAGGAGTCTTCTTACCAATTTCCACAGTGGTTGCACCAGTATACGTACCCACTAACAGTGGAGAAGGGTTCCTTTTTTTCTACCGTGCCTCAAGCATTTGTTATTGGTTGATTTCTTGGTGACAGCCATTTTTTCTGGAGTAAGATGGAATCTCATTGTTGTTTTAATTTGCATTTATGTTGAATATTACTTCATATATTTATTTGTTTTCTGTATTTCTTTATCTGAGAAGTGCATGTTTACCTCAGATGCCCAGTTTTGGATTGGGTCTTTAAATTGCGGGGGCTGATTTTTTCCAAGATTGTATATGTTGTAGGTATAAGTCTTTTCCCTGAGAGACTGTTAACTAAAATTTTTTCCCATTCTGTGGGGTTTCATTTCAATTGGTGATTTCTTTTTTTTTTTTTTTTGGTGGAACCGGGGATTGAACTCAGACCCTTGCGCTTGCCAGGGAAGC
>NDGM011191451.1:0-10590 GCA_002564305.1 Octomys mimax | reverse complement strand
TCTCTCTCTCTCTCTCTTCTCTCTCTCTCTGTCTCTCTAAATAAATAAATAAATGTTTTTAAAAAAAAAAAAGACTTGGGTTGATGAAGAACTTGTTCTTTTACTGTTTTGTAATACCTCAAGAGTTCCCATGTTATTAATCTTGCCCCTTGTTTTATTTATTGTACAGAAAGTCTTCAACTTAAGAAGATTTGAACTGCCAACTTTCATAGATACTGATGGATCTTGCATTACAAACATCTGTAGGTGCACCTGCCGTGCTGCCTGCGCCCCCTGAGCATGCTGAGATGGGATTGAGACTGGGCGTGGTGGCACGCACCTGTAATCCCAGCTCTTGGGAGGCTGCAAACAGGCAGATCACTATGAGACGGATCTAGTAGTGAAACGCTGAACACCCTGTACTCTTTTCCCTAAAACACAAAATAAAAACAAAAACAAAAATAAACATCTGTACATGGTGAACCAATCGTGGAAGTCGCTCCGCTGTCTGCCAGTCCTCATCACAGTTGTGCTGCTCTGTGCTCACTGTACAGTGCGAGAGTGCACAGTAGCGCTGAGTTCAGCCGAGCCCAGGATGTCCCGAAGAAAGAGGAGGCACAGTGGCAGTGTGGAGGGACTCACTAGGGAGCACAAAGCAGTATACACTGTGCACTGGCAGAAAAGGCTCACTTTATTGGGCTTACAAATGATTCCACCTTAAGAACATTCTTCAGAATGGAACCCATTCATAAATCAGAGGCTTATTGTAATCTTCTTGGTCTTTACTCAAAATGCATGAGAAAATATGTCTCATTACAGTCTCTAATTTAAATATACATACATTTTTTTCAACCAGTAGATAAAAAACTTATCAAACTAGAAACCAGGTTACATGGGACACTGGTTAGAAGCACAGAAGTTGGAGTCAGATGTCCTGTTTTTGAAATCTCAGTTCTATTACTGAGCCACTGGAAGACATTTATTACAGCACCTTCAACTTTGAGATAGTGTTAATTATGTGTACTTTACAATAATAGATGTCATTTATTAACTAGTAACCAATATTATGTATTTACCTTTTCTAATATTTAGCACAGTGTAAACATGTTTATCCAATTTCCTTGCTCCACTGTCTTACCTATAGGAGATAGGATTTGTTTTTCACTCTTTACTGATAAGGCTTGTAGGTATTAATTAATAACATTTTTGTAGCTAGTAACTTACACAAGTGGCAAGGTTGAGAATCAGGAATCTTCTCATTCCCAAATTTGCACTTGCTTAGCTACATTGGCAGTAAATCTTATAACCTATTTGAGAGCATCACATAAAATAGCATGTTTGCACTTATCAAGCTGTTTGATATAAGCTACCAGCACACTACTAATAAATTATAGGCACCATTATGCAAGGGAAGCTTCTCTTCTTTGCTATTTCATTGTTACTTCCCTACTAACTTCCCATAGCTTCTAAGTATTAGAGTATTGAGTACATAAATTACAGAATAAGTAATAATGAAGTGACTATGCATAACAAACTGTTGTAAACACATTAAAGAAAATTAGTAATTTTAGTACCATACTAATTTTAGTTTTCAATATTATTTGAGAAATAGTCTTAAGGAATAATCATAATTCAACTTTTAAATTAAAATATATAATATAAAAATAGTTAAATTCATTATATTGTGATGTTTACAATTATCCTTTACTCTTTTTGTGGTGCTTTAAACAATTTACTTAACTAAAATAGACTTTCATTTGTTCCTGAAGTGACTTGCATTTATTCTGATACATCTTTTCCCCATGATGATTTACAGGTTCTTCAAGCCCATATAAATATTTTATACATATTTGAATATTTGAGTATACACCTGCACAATACCTCAGCAATATCTTTTAGCAAGAAAAACACTGAAGAGCAAAACTAGACACAATTACAGTGAACAGTGAAAATCTGTTGTAAATATTTCTGAGGTGAGAAGGCACCACATATCTGTTTAACTAAGAAAACCACACTTAAAACACAGGGTATGCTTTATTTTTATGTAGGAACTAGAACACTTAAGCTGCCAATTAGGTACTGAATGGCAGAGCAACACCCCCAGTTTATGCTATGAATTCATAGAGAATATGTTCCAACAACTCAGGTTCCTTTCCATTGGTCCTCACAAAGTGTGCTTCTCTGAGAGGGGCACCCTGGCACTTCAGTTGAACCGAGGTACCTTTCTCTTTGCCTGCCTTCTTTTTCTGATCATTTTCCTTGACATGTTTCAGGAAGCTACCATGACTTTTTGTGTGCTTAATATGCTCAATACCCACATTAATCCTCCTGGTAATTATCTTGCCCTTAACTTGCTTGTTTGCAACAATGCCAACAGCATGCTGGGTAATGTTGTAGACTCTTCACATTTGCCAAGGTAACATTTGTGAGGCATTCCTTTCTGCACAGTATGCATTCCCTTGATGTCTACAATATCACCCCTTTTGTATATTCACATGTATGTGGCCAAAGGAACAACCCCATGTTTTCTAAAAGCCAAGATAACATATACTGGGTGACCCTCTTCTTGCCCTTTGTGTTAGTTATTTTGGTAAATTGCTGGAAGATGGCAGTTCTGGCCAAAAGGATCCTTTACTTTTTTAATGTATATATTGTTCATGCATGAACTATTCAAATTTTTTAAGTGGTGACTCCACGACTTCCCTAAGCATGGCGCTTTCTGAATAGAAGATAGATGTTCATCTTCATAGTAGAATATGAAAATATGTTTTGTCATTTTTTTATAATCATGAAATTGATGGCCCCGTTTCACAAACCTGGCAAATGTGGTTTTCAGCCTACAATGCCTGATTTTCCTCAGGGAGATTTTGAAGTCCTTTATGCATGTGTGAGTGAAAGTCCTTAATCCATAATCTACTTGAAAACTCATTGGAATTATATCAGTTGAGGTAGAAATGAGTTACTTATGAGGTTTGTAAAATGGAGGCATATAGATGCATTTTTGTCAGCAATGTCATGTATGTGTAGGATACAATAAGATTTTGATAGACTCTTTGTAAAAAAAAAGTAGCTTATTTGTATTTAATAATTTTTTGGAATATGGTACAATAAGAACTTAAAGTGAATGTTGAGCTTGAATTATGTACCTTCAGGTGTCCATTAGTATGAGAACTTCCTCTGGAAGGATACTTATGTACAGTTTAATTTATAATTTTCTGACAAAAGCCAACTAAAACAGCTTCACATTTGTCCTGTTCAAATAATTTATGTTAAATTACCAAATGTTTTTTGTTGCATTTTTTTACTTAATATACAATAAAAGAACAATTTGAGTTTGAAATGTAAAATATTAAACAATAAACACATTAAGCTAATTATTTCATTCAATAATTTATGTTAATTCAATAGTATATGACAACCTCTTTTTTAATCTCTAGTGAAAGAATAAACTGGTCTAGTTTAGTATAATTAATCAGGCAAAATTATTGATATCTTCAGAACATACTATCAACTAGGAAAAGTAATTTTTACGAACCAAGGTAATTAAAAAGAAACATAAATTATGGGGAAGAGAGGTATTGGCTATAGAAAAAAATAACAAGGTAGCCAGAAAAAGCCATTCAAAATAGAGAACATTTAAAAAATTTAATTCCCAAGAGACTAAAGGAAACCATTTTGCAAACATATGCAGGAAAGAAAATTTTAAGAAGATGCAATGGCAAATGTAAATATCCTGTACCGAAGCTGGGCTGGTGGTGACAGACTGGTGAGTAAGCTAAAGAGCAGGGAATGACCCAGAAGGACAGAGGACAGAACAGTCAGAAACCCGGACAAGAAGGGGAGAAGATGTGTGGCAGAGGATCTCGATCCTTGG
Source organism: Octomys mimax (assembly GCA_002564305.1). Lineage (NCBI taxonomy): Eukaryota > Metazoa > Chordata > Mammalia > Rodentia > Octodontidae > Octomys > Octomys mimax. The sequence goes on along the minus strand of NDGM011191451.1, from coordinate 6,737 downwards.
GTGCACTATGAGAACTTTTCACTGACATGGGATTGGAAGACCATGGAGAGCTCTTAATAGAGTGGGACATTGGTGTTACCTGGTCTATGAGTTTCCCTGATGCCTGAGATAGGACAGAATGGGAACAGTGGCGCAGGAGCCAGAGGGATCTGGACAACAAGAATGAAATTTAACAGAGAGGCTGACTTAGTTCACATTGGTTGAAAGATTTTAATTTTTTTTTAATCTAATTAGCAGTAGATCTACTGGGATATAGTCAAATTCTAAATATTTGGAAGTAAAATAGTGTTAAAATCTCAAACAAATCAAAACAAAATCAAAGACCTCAAACTAAAACTATTTGAAGTGTGGAATTAGTAGTACTTAAAATAAAATACATGGGAGGAGGACCAAATTTAGATGAAGGCAAAACTGTGGCTTTGGATGTGTTAACTGGATATATATGAGCACAATGGAAAATTTGAGTCCACCACTAAAGACAAGAATTTTGGAGAATGAAAAACCCACAGGTAAATGTATAATAATTTATGAGATTGAAGTACAGTTATGCAATTTGAATCCATTACATTTATACACTACATTCCATACCATCACATATGATTAAATTCTTTCCTTTTATACTATACTATAATGATGTTTCTAAAATATATGTATAGCTGACATCTTTTTCACAAAACAATGCTATGTATAATTTCCTAAGCTAAAAATATTCATATTCATCCAAGTTCAGAAAAATAAATAAGTGCTCAAATACTTATACTATGGAATTTTTTTCCATAATGAGAATAAATCAGCTGTAACTACACACAGTAATAAGAATCTCACAATGATACTGAGCAAAGGAACCCAGGTATAAAAAATATGCTTTAATTTGCCATTAAATATTGAATGACAGAAATGTATGAAAGTAAACATGGTGATTTTAATACTGGTGGGTGTTAGCTTCAAAGAGGCACAAGAAAGTGTTCCGAGATTGGTTGGTTCAGCTGTTAGTCCTGCACTCCACGATGACATTAGCATGGTGTTTACTTTATTAAGAAAACAGTGAGAATCTGTATTTGCTATGTGTGATTTGTGATATCTACATATATTTTGTATTTCAATAAAATATTTGCATAACACTATCTTCATTGATCTCATTTCTCTCTTCACTTACTGATCAGAGAGGTCACAGAAATGGAAGAATAAGTAAGTGAAAGAAAACATAGCTTGAATAATTTCCTTGAAAAAATTGGAGGACAGAGGAAATTATACACACAAGAAGAAGATTTTGCCCTTGTGAAGAATATGGGCATGTGGTCTACAATGTCAGGAGAAAATCTCAGAAGGCAAGGACACATTCATGCAAGACAGTGCATACTCCATGCAGTGAGAACTTTCAAATTTCTGTATTGATTTTTTTCATCTTCCAGGATAAAGTATGATAAAAAATAAATCATATCATGGAAAAGATTGGGAAAATTGATGAAGATTTAAAGAGAGATATATTAATAAAATAGTCATCCTAAGGAGTAAGACATTACGGTACTGGAGAAGTTTTGTAAGAATAGTTGTGAGTTATTTCACATTCTGAAAAAGTGAAATGTCCCAGATTGTGTTGTGTTGTGTGTGTGTGTGTGTGTGTGTGTGTGTGTATGAGTGTGTGTTTTCTGGCTGTCATCGACTACATTAAATTTTCTATGGTTGTGTAGCCCAGTAGTTAAGATAAAGATGGCATCAGGGGAAGTTTGCAATGAGCATGCATACAAGTAAATAAGATGAGTGATGGAACGTAAATTTAATCCACATAAACTGACACATGGAGGGATAAGTAAAATCTTTGACAGTGAACTGTTGATACTGGAGATCAGACGTAGCTCGTTGCCCATGCTAGGCACACACTCTGCCCCTGGGCTGGGCCGTGCTACCCCAAGCTACAGCAAGCTCCACAGAGATTCACTGAGCTACTCCTCCATCCCGTATATACTTATACTTGAAGTGGGCATAATTACAAACTTCACATTGTTCTTATTTTATAATGGTGGAAAGGAAGCAACAATATATTATCTCTGTTACTTTTTGAATGTCGTTATTTGGCTTCAGAAACTACATTTATCAGAATTATAGTTTACTAGGCTTTAATACCCTTTTGAAGGGTATTTTTGTATTATGTTTAGGAGAGGAATTCAATTTTAGGTGAATGTAACATTCAAATTTGTATAAGATATGTAAATGTATATTGATCGAGAATTATTCAGAAATGTAAAAAGTGTATTTTCCAATAAAAACAGTACTCAATTAAATCTTCCCTTAGAAGTGCAACACTAAAAATTGCAAGAAATTATATTACTAGTGAGCTTGCCTTTTTCTAACCTCACCATATGAAAGTGAATAACTTCAAAATGTCTTTAAAACATTTAGATTTTTATGCTCTTACTTGATTTTGAAAGGATTAGTTTTATGAATTTTTGTAAAATAATTAAATCAGTAGATTCAGATACTCATCCTGTCTTTTCCAATATACCTGTTCAAACAGTATTCCAAATATTTTACTGAGTTGCACATATTTTTATAGCATGTAGACTCCTCTAAGATAATATTGAAATAATGCAGTTATTTATGCCCAGAGTTTTCCATTAAGAAAGGCTTCTGTAAAAGTTTAATGTATTTAAAATTACTTTCACTTTTGTAAAGTTTATTAAATGTCCTCTCTATTCAAGCTCTACTGATCAAGCCATAGTGCCAGAGTGCTACTGGTGGATGGGGGACTATTTTAGACAGCATGATTTTTGGCTCCTGCATAAGTCCAGCTCTGATCACATCTTATTAACCATTTGCTTAAGGTTATGCTTGAAACATTAGTTTACTGTCATGAAAAGAGTAGCTATAAAAATTTCTTGTATACAGCAGTAGGTACCTCATGAAGTGGTTTAACCATTAAAATGTTCTATATAAGGTATGATTAACTTCTATTTAATGAATTATTTTATGTTTCTTCATAATATTGTAAACTCCACTTGGAATGTAGTTTATTATCATTCCAACTAGAACTATTTCTTTTATATAAGTGCAGCATAAAGAATTGTTAGTTAGGGGTCAGGGAGATGGCTCAGTAGAATAAGCACTCCCTGGCAAGTGCAAGGGCCTGAGTTCAATCCCTGATTCTACCAAAAACAAAAAAAAAAAAAAAAAGAATTTTTAGTTTAATACTTTTAGAAAAGGAATGTGCAATGTCTAATATATCAGCAACTATCTCATCTTAGACAAAATGCAGAAAACTGTTCCCTCAGTGGGAAAAAATGAAGTAAAATGTACAGAAATGCTGTATAAACAATGAAGCACTTTTTAATTCAAAGTATTATTAAGTAATAAAAAGAATTTGTGGTTTCTATTCCAGCAATGAAGATATTAAGAATAATACAAAAATAAAGCCCTTACGGTATTTTTAGTAATATTACTCATACTAACATACTCTTTTTATATTTGGTCATTTGACAGAAAAGCGAGGGTAAAAAGGTGAATGAAAATGCTTGCAGTAGACACACACAGATGTTAGAGGAGCAACGACCCAATAAGGTGTAACATAAACCATTTTTCCTTGGCTTCGCACTGGGATCTGGAATATACCATTGCAAATACATGGAGCAATTTTTTTCTTTTTTGTGGTACTAGGGATTGAACTCGCGCCTGCCAGGGAGGTGCTTATTTGACTTGAGCTATCTCCCTGGCCCACATGGAGCAAAGTTTAACATAACCTGAACACTTCTGAAAGTACAACACTGATAGCAGAGTTCACTGTCAACCACAACCGGCTATTCTCTAAGAAGGAAAAATATTTACAGCATGATAATTAATTTTTTTAACTGCCAATCCAAGCCAATAGCAGAAATTGCATATATATTGTCTCACTTAATTTGAGGGCAGTTCTAAAAAACCTGTGTTACTTTCCTCATTTAAACTGCAGTGCAGCAAATAGGATTCTGTAAAATGATCCAGGTAGAATATATGTGATTTGTTTTTCTAATTCCACTTTCTTTGACTGTATATATATTCCTTCTATTTTGTAAAAAGGACTTATGCTTCAATGGAGAATAACTTTGCAAAGCTGTGCTATTGATTAGACAATAAGTGTGCTACAAATAAAATTCTTATTACAAGAAATAATAATTCATTATAGAGTAGAAGGGTGAAAATTCACCCGAACTTTGCTCAGTTAAAATGAAAAGACTAAACAAAAATGAAGAGAAAAATGGATTGAGCAAACATACAATGTAATTATCAAAAGTGACATATATATTATATTATATTATATTATATTATGTATATAATATATACCAAACCTTTAAGGCAATATTTGCTGCCATTGTCCATTACTCAGCAATTATGTTTATTGACTATTTGCTTAACAATGTAAATTTTCTCTATGCTATACATTAGTAATTTTGAATTCATTCAGTCTTCTTAAGATTTATGTCTCATAAACAATTTTCTGGACTTGCTGGTTAAATATAGCAAAGTTTTAGTGAACGCATCTCTGTTTTGTGCTAAAACCCACTCAAACTTAACAAATAACAGAAACTAAATTCCAAAAAATTTACCTGTAGTAAAACTAACAGACTAAGAAAAAGCTACATTAGCAAAAACATACATTTTAAAAAAAATAGGTAAAGCCCACCCTCGAAATATATTTAGTCTATCAGGAAATGCTGATTCTGAAATACAGATATACTGTCCACAGTTATACAATTCATAGAAAGAGGTGGAAGGAATAATTACAGGAAACTCACTGGGTTGATTATTAAGTTCAAAGGTACCAGGGACCAGGGAGATAGCTCAGTAGAATAAGTGCTGAGTTCAATCCCTGGTTCCGAAAAAAAAAAAAAAAAAAGTTAAAAAGGCAGATACCAAGAAGCATAATGCCAATTGTGAAGAGAGCAGTTTGTCTCTGCGGCAATAGAGGGACTCTGAAATTCAAATCCCTGGGATTAAATATTTCCATATTCACTATAGCAAAATATTGCAAATGGCCAATTTTTTAAAAAATGTAATTCTTTCAAGTATAATTTAAAGAAAATGGCACTGATCATGGGAAGATCAATATAATAAAGAAAACAGCCAAAATATGAATAGATCAAGACAACACACAAAAATATTACCATAGAAGAGATGAAAATTGTAAACTAATGTTGTACTATTAGTGTTGTGTAAGAAGCCTTAATCAGACTACTAATGATACAGCGTCGATCATGCGATTTACCCCACTATTCATGAAATAGTACAGATTTGTCATTCACCTGGAGTGTTTCCTTTGAACCCCACATAGCCTTTTTCAATGATAGTATTTAGAAATATACACGCTGAAGTTTCTGGACAGATCTCAGATGTGCATCTTAGTACATGTCTTGTAAGTGAAGCACCTGAGTGAACTTTCCCCAATTATTTGCAGCGCTAGGCGAAGACCAGCTGTTCTGCTTAGCTGACAATCATTTACATGATTATTGGGTGTTCTTTGGCAAGCTTTTCACAGTGGGAGACTTTTTACAGATAAAGTCATCAGTGATAGAGGAATGGATTGCACAAACAGTCTAGTTAAATGTTATTATAGGGAAATTGCACATTTCATCTATTTAAACATTATTGCTTTGTCTGGTTCAAATCAGCTTAGAATCTAAAATATTCCAAGAAGTCATTTTGTTTAAGAGACTAGCTAGGTTAAAAATAAACTTTTGTCAGCAGAAAAACTGTTTAGCAAAGTATTTGTAATCCTCAGTAGGAGCAGAGTGGAGGAATCAGACTCCATCAATTGTATGATAAATAGCCCAGGCTGTAGCGCGTCGGAGCTGAGTGTGGTCGTGGGAGAGAAGCACAGTCCGTAGAAAACATTTTTATCCTTTATAACCGTCATGGGATTGGCAGTTGGAGTAAAGGGCACCGTCATTAGGCTTGAGAAAACATTCTTTTTTTCATTTTAGTTTCCCTTTGATTCCAGCAGTGAATAAATTCCAAGATGCGGTACGTCCTGAATCTATATGAACTCGAGCGGCTGAATCCAGGCGAGAGAAGTTCACTTCAGCAGCTTGGCTAATTGAAAAACACTGACACCCAAATTGACCTCATTTCTTCTTACCTTGGAGGCCACACGCCTCATATCGGCAGGCGCAGGAAGGCCGGAACAGAGAGCGGATGAAACGGTGTCCAAGCACAAATGGGTTTCAGAAAAATGGAAGAGTTCTATCTAAGGACAGATCAATAGCTCATAGCATCTCATTAAAATGGTCAGTAGTAACTCAAAATGCCCAGACAATTTTTCCTTTATACTTGCATTAAAATGACTTCTGACTGTAAATAATTTAAAGATGCAAACTGCATAAAAACGCATATGCGTATGTAGATCATGATTTTGACAAAATAGGAGAGGAGGCTTTGATTTTTTTTATTATTTTTATTTTAACTGATTTAATTTTATTTTTAATTTAATTGTGTTATTTTAGAAAATTGCACCTTTCAGCCAGACTGCTGTCTTCCAGCAATTTTTCTAAATGACTAATACAAAGAACAAGAGGAGGGTAACCTGGTATATGTTCTCCAGCCCTTTCAGAAAATATAGGGTTGTTCCTTTGGCCACATGCATGTGAATCTACACAAAGGGTGATGTTGTAGACATCTGGGGAATGGGTACTGTGCAAAAAAGGAAGGCCTCACCAATGTTACCAGGCAAAACGGGAAGAGTCTACAACATTACCCAGCATGCTGTTGGC
>NDGM011191449.1:0-21259 GCA_002564305.1 Octomys mimax | reverse complement strand
TGCACAGTAACAGTATGTACCACTTACATATATTTTTTTCAGAGAAAGCAAGATAATTATAATGTACAAAGTGTCTAGTAGTTGTCTCAAGAGTTGCGGGCATGCATGCCCTGACCTGTGGGGCCCAAGCTCCTCTGGTGTTCACACAGCTGCACAAACTGTAATAAAAGCTGGGATTTTGTCCTTGGGAAAAAAATCAATAAAAAATAGAGACATCATTCAATATTTTACATATTATCACATGATTTACTTAAACTATTTTAGTGGTTTTTTTTTTCAATTCTAAGACAAGTATACCATGGTCCATTTATTCAGTCCTTCAGGCAGTTTTTAACTAAAGCATCTATTCTGAGCCCAAAGGTGCTCTTTGAAGACTGTGGAGAAGCACGTGGACACCGCATCCTGGCCTCGTGGACTTCACACATATCAGTGAAGCAATATTTTAAATAAGATTTTGTTTTAAATTTGCTTGCTATTTTTGTTGTGTTGTAATAGCTTTGCATGTGATAAAAATGTTAGCAACAAGATGCTAGAGAAACAGACACAAAGACTAACCTGCCTGCTTTACAGATCTGGAATTTTTGCCAGAGTGATTTTAAGATCCCAAATAATTAAATAACTTGTTTTAAATCACATAAAAATATGCAGAAGAAATGCCATTGGATTTGTCTGGCTGGCTCCATACCCGATTTTTTCACTGTCACTTATTGTAATACCTAGTTCCTATGTTAGTTAAGTACTAGCTAGTCACTGGGTGACAGTCTAGTCGCCACACCATCACCTGTGCAGAATCCATATTCTTGAGCCTCTATCCAGTGAAAGTGTTTCCAGTTGATATTGCAAAAGGAGACCCTACAAAACGAGAACTCACAGAAGAGATAGACATGGGGAAAAATGACCAAGTACCTGTGTAATCATTATGAAAATCTTTAAGTTATGTCATTCCAAAACAGCAATTAAGAGTCTAACTCTAAACTCTCCACCTTATTAGTTTGAGACCAAATCTGACTCTGATGGGCCAGATCAAAACTCACTGCACACTAGGAAGACAACAATATGCAATGTATTAATTATTGTAGCTGTCATACTAACCTATCTTGAAACTGTTTCATTGTTATTTTATCTGTTTCTCATTAAAACAAAAAAGTAGATAATACAGTAACTATTGTTAATTCGCTATCCTAGTTTTGAATATCTGTAACATACATATTGTTGTATGTTACACTGTTTCTATCATTTCTTCTATTTGTTTTTGCTTCTGTTTTCACTCTTCAAATTAAAATAAAATAAAATTTTAAAAATGAAAGAAAATTAAAAAAAAAAAAAAAAACACTGCGCTAACTAGATGTGGCATGTTCTGCTGACCCTGTGGACTCTTCTCCCATCCAACTTGGGCAGCCTGTTGAAACCAGACTCACACCTCATGCTTGGCTCGGCCCCAGGCCCACTGAACACTGGAATGATCTGAAGCAAGCACGCAGCTCAAGGCCCACACACTCTACTCTCAATATTGAAAATGAGAATCTCAAACTAAAAGGGCACATTTCAACTCTACTCCTTCATACTTCCATTTAGTCCTATACTGTGTTATGTCTAGTGTTAGATTTTATAAGTACAATCATTTTTTACACCCACCCCATGCTCCACACTCCCCAAGTACAATCAATTTTATTTTACTAGTAAATAAATATTCTCATGGAAAGAGTGCCAGAAATTTCATATGAAGGTATTAGTATATTAAAGATTTTAAAGTTAACTCAAATATAATAGCCAGATTCTATGCCATTCCTAACATAAATAATTTTCAATCTGCTAAAACCAGGATACCTATTTGAATGTACAGGAGGCAGAGGAAGAAGTCCACAGAGCAACACTTCCCAGCAGTGTGTGAACAGCATCGGAGACTTCATGAACGTGATGGCCTTGGAGTGACAGTGAATATGAGGAAGCAACATGGATGGATCTCAGCTATGTGCTAGCAACTGCATGTGCAGAGAACGAAGAATCTCTCCAATCAGGACATTAATCTGTGTGTACCATAAATGGGCAGAACTGGTCCGTATAACAGGGGTGCAGAGTTATAAGAGGTACCCCAATGAGTCTAGCTGAATGTGATTATCATTCTAGTAGGCTGAGGCAGGAAGATAAAAAGTTCAAGCTCAACCTGGACAACATAGTGTCTCAGCAAAACCCTGTCACAAAATTTAAAAAAAAAAAACTAAAAAATGGCTGGAGATGTAGCTTAGTTCAAATGCCAGAAGTGCAATTCTTATACCAAAAACAAACACACAGACAAACAAGAATCAAACCACTACACAGCATTCATTTAGCCACAGCCAACCCACTCATAGCTAGAAGCATTACATTAAGATAAACCTTATATTATTTTTAAATTGTTGTACAAATTACCTTAGCCATAAAACAAACTATATATAATTGTAATCTCATTGCTAACAGTTACCTATGTTTATACACAGTTGCAATTTCTTTCCTTATTTATGATGATCATGTTTTGCTCTGATGCACAAGGCTAGGTTGAAGGTAGCCAAAATAATAATTTCAATGAAAATGTTCATGCACAGACAACACAGATGAGATGAGCTTTTCTTTAAGAAATGTGAGATTAGCCAGTCCTCCTGCTGGCTGATGTGCTACATAGGACATTAGCATATCATAATCCATATTAACTAATTACCTCAAGAAGAGACCCTATCAACAGGATTTTTATATTGACATATAAATATTAATAACTAACTTGGAAGAAAACAGATACTGAGCAGATCCCTTAGAGGGAAATCATTACAAAAATTATAAATCCAGATGCTGAGCAGAGATAAAGGTCTGTCATTTTAATGAATAATACTGCATAGGCTGGAGAGACCATTAATGAACTTGAAGAGTATCCCTTGTCCAAAAGCACATGCTTTCAGTTTTCAATAAACTAATATGCAACTCAAGTTAAAAATAACAGAAGCACTTTGATTTTTGTCTCCTCTGAACTCAGAGAACTTACACAATAAAATAAAGAGTACGAAAAAGTGTTATAGTCATAAGAATGTAAGGAGAGCTACCCTACCCAAAACAATGACAGATAATGGTTTTTATCTTATAGAATTCCTAGTGATTATGGCATTTTGTATGGTACCATATACTACGTTCAGTTATAGTATTATTAGTAATTTTGCTGATGAAAAGGTATCACTTAAAGTTATTTAATGTACCTCATTTCTGAATTAGTTTGTTTTTCTGAATATTATTTTTTGAATAGAGAATTCTACAGAGAGTGAAACACATTAGATAATTACATTTGAAATCTTTTTTCCTATAATAAAATGAGCTATCTGGCAGGCCAGATAAAATGATTATTAATGAAAAGAGAAAGGATAGACCATCACATCATAGTGAAATTTCCTAAAGGATAATTCTACATAAAGACAACTGAATCTTTAATTTAGTGAACTGTAATAATTGTTTATCTTTTAAAGTTTATATTTTGATTATAAAACCCAGGAAAGCAATGACAAGTCCCCTTAAGCAACTGTCTAAGGGAAAGTCACTGGCAGTTGTATTGATGAAGACTGATACCACTTTTCTTTCATAAAACTATAAATTTAAACAGCCCAATCATCAATTCTTCTATGAGTTTATTTATATTTCAAGTACTTAACTGGATAAGGCCATTAGTATTGTGTCTTACGAAGCCAGCAGAATGTGAAAATTTTAAAAAAACCCAAATCACAGCTACCCAAGCAGTTAATCATCTGCATTTTCACTGCTAAAATGGTAGCAACTTGAAGTAAGACCACGGGGAGAAAAAGCTGGCAAGTTCATTCTGCATCATGAGTAGATCCCTGGGATTAGAAGGGCCCAGCAAGATACACGGAGAGGTCGCTGGTCTCTGTGTTTATCTGAATTGCAATGATAAAGCAGGTTGCTCCGTGCAACGAATATGACAGCAGACATACTTTCAGATCCGTGGCTAGAATGCAAAAGGTTGTAAAAGCCACATGTCTGTGTAAATGAAAATGAAAGCAGACTTTTTATTTTGATTTTTATTTCCTTTCATTTTTCATAAATCACAGACCATTTAAAGCAAAAAGTACAGCACATTCTTAGTGCTATGCAGTTTGTTTGATCTGCTACATGGAATAATTATGATATATATAGTAAGTAAAATATGAACAATTAAGGAATAATATGAATAAATAAGGAGATTAAACCCAAATTATTGCACTTACATGATTGTAAGCATTTTAGTTTTTATGTGAAATGATACAACATTCAGAATAGACTTTAAAACTAAGATCATAGATCTACTATAAAGCAACAACTAAAACATTAAGAAGTATATGTAAAAATCCAACAGAAAAATTTAAATGGAGTCTTTTAAATATTTAATTAACCTGAATAATACAAGGAAAGAGAAACTAAGGAATATATGACAATGGATAAAATGTCAACAAATAAAAATAAGGCATAATTGATAATTTTTTTCTTTCTATGGGTTGTCTTCTTACTCTGTTGGTATTTCATTTTGCTGTACAAAAGCTATTTAATATAATGAGATCCCAGTTGTTGATTCTTTTTAACATTTCCCCTGCAATCAGCACTTAGTTCATAATGTCTTTGCCTACATTTGTATTTTAACAGTTTTACTTATTGTATCTTCCAGCAGAATATTACTGTTTAATATTTAGATCTTTGTTCCATTTGGATTTTAATTTAGTGAATGATAAGAGAATGGGTGAAGTTTAATTTTCAGCATGTAGAAAGCCAGTTTCCCCAGCATCATTTAAATCTGTAGAACATGCACTGTGTTCAGCAGACCCATCTCTTAATTTTCTACTGTAAATTTGTACTTTATGATAATAGTTACTGGCTGTGTACTTGAGTATCTTTCCCAGAGGGATACAAGAAAAATTCTATGTGTTTAATTACATGATAGGATGAATGCCAAATTGTGTGCATTTGTACATAAGTAGTCAAATGGTATTTTGCCTACACACTGTTTACTGGTTTAGCGTATGTTTACCTGAGCATCACAGAGGGCCTAATAGACCCACACCACTCTAAAAGTGTTGAAAAATGTAATTTTATTTTCTTTGTCTGGTAGAAGTGCCCCAATTCAGTACAATGGCAGACGAAAACTAGATTTGCAAGTTTTGGAGGAGGTCAAAAGTGAAACATCTAACTACTAATACATGGATGATGAAGATGACTCATTATGGTAAAATATATGCTTTCATAACAGAAGAATGGTGTGGGCAGAGGAGGAGGAGGAGAATGATGGTGACTTTGCCATGGGCCACGTGAGCCAAAATTCCTGTGACAGTGAAATGGAACAAGAACCAACTAATACAGGCAGAGTCTATGCAGATCTTGATTCATATTATGTAGAAAACAATGATATGAGTACATATGTATTTGACTAGTTGAAATGTCACAGAATGGCCACACAACTGACTGGAACCATCCAATGTTACAATATGTCTGAAAATACAGTGAGGATCTTGGCAGAGGTGAAATGTATTGGATAGAATGCCAACACTGCCTTCAATGTTGGGATTTGGGAGAGATGAGATGCTATAATATGCCGTGAGATACACAAAGGCTGAAATGCAAGCAAAATGTTCTGTATGTACCAATAGTCATATTCAAAACTGTATGTATTATGACACCTCACTAGTAGCACTGAAAGCATCTTAGGTCTACTCCATGTAGCAGAGAGTTCCCATAGTGGTTACAGGAAAACAAAAGATTTATGGAAAGCAATGAGTCAAAACACAGCATGACAATGCATATGCCCTTGTACATGTGAAGACTTACTATGTTTTCAACTTAAGTATTTATTCTTGAACTCAGCGATCAGATCCTTATTCGTATAGTGATAAACCAAACTATGGTATGAATAGACTTGCTGCTCCCATGTTCCAAAATAATCTGAATGTGCAATTTGACAACAGGTTTACCAGTTTGAATTGATGTTACCTTTGCTAAGAGAGCAAAATTTGACCAGCACAGGAACTTTATATATGAACAAAGCAAGTTCTAAATGAAATGCTGTGATTTCAAAACAGAGAATTGTACAGTACAATCTTTGGCTTTCAGAAAGATTTAACACTGACTTCATATACTGAAGAGAAATCAAGCTGGTATTGCTCATAGTAACATTTCACCATGATGGAAAAGAATGATTGGGAAACTTGGATAAAATGGAAGCCTGGGATGGAAACTTTCTACAGCAGAACAAAAGGTGGGACAGATCTTGTTGATGAGTCACGCAGCAACTGTGATACCATTTGAAATGCAAACGTTTGGACAATGGCTATGATTTACTGGATCCTAACCATGTGTAGCAGAAATAGTTTGATAGTCTATACAGAAAATAACAAGCACAAAATATCATGGAAAAAAATTTAGAGGATTAAGAATCAAACTCATAAGAGATCTTTTACAACAAAGAAAAAGAAAATATTTCTCTGTTCAGGGAAGTGAACAAAGAAAATTGTGAAGCACACTGTTGAGATGACAGGTGAATAGCAGGCACATCACTGCAAAGATCTACTATAACAATAAGAAAACAAACAAAAATGTCAACTGTGCTCTACAAAATAAGACAGAAAAAAACAATGTATGTGCTATCAGTGTAAGCAGTACCTGTGTATGAATCATGAAATTGTCATGTGTGAAGATTGGTTGTTATGTGACAGTTGACGCAAAGACCATTTCTGTGCTTGACCTTTGATTGTTTTTATACTGTAGTTCACAGAGTGTTATTTTTAATATACCCTTTTAGATTTTGCAAACAAAGAAACAGCTGATATGAAAATGCTGTTGCCTATTCTAAGTTCTCATTACATATTTGATATTTTATTGATATCTTATTTTCCTACTAAATGCATGGTGTACAAGAGGGTAGGAAGCTTCTAAGAAAATAGGAAGAGAAGATAGCAGACAATACTGACACATAGGAAAGGTAAGCCAAACCCAGGGATGTCAGTGTAAGTGAGATGTGCGCAAGGAACACACAGGTATGAGTGACAACTGCGTTGGGAGTGACAATTGAAGCAAAACTTATTTTTGTTATAGAGTTATACTGACGTTTGCAATGTAGTTCTTCTAGGAGTTTATTTCTGATATTGTCTTTTAGGTTTTATGAGAGGGTGCACACCTGATGTTAACATGTTGATAGCTGTTCTAAATGCACATTTCATCCTAACAATTTAATAATTTATCTTTAATAGTAGTTTATGTTTCTGTTAACTGCACACTACATAATATAATCAGAACCTCCTGAAAAATAAGCAAGATTGCTGAAATGTCAAGTATGTCCTACAACAAGCTCAGCAAAGCAAAATATGTACGATGTTAGTATAGATGACATGTGTGTATGGAACATGCTATTTTCACATGTGCAGACTGCCTTACATGTGATAATCAAAGGAAAAATTATTTTTTACGAATTGCTATTGGCATTCTCATTGCAGTTCATATAAGAATTTAATTTTGTTGTTCTTTTTAGACTTTGTATAACAAAAATATAACCAATTTTGAAAATTTTGATACCTTTTAACCAACACGTAATAAATATTAAAATTAAATACATACTTTATTTTTGTCATTTTTCCATTTTTACAGACTCATTGTATATTATAATAAAATTAAAATTAATAACTCAATAGAAATATTCTAAACAATAAATGCTGGTCCAACCCATGATACTCAACTGGAAAAAGAAGAAACAAAGTATGGCCTACCTAATTATGTATTAGAAAAATTTAAAAATCATAACATTATGTGATCATATTTCCTTCAGTATGGATAAAATTAAAAGACTAGGAGATGAGGAGAAGGGAACAGGAAAGAAGAAAGTGTAAGTACTTTGCTAGTTTTATTTAGAAATTAGAACTGCTGGAACCCTCTTACCTTTCTGATAGTATGTATAGTGTTACATTCTCTTCTGAAAAGCATTTGATGATGACTAATATAGTTGAATATGTGCAATCTCTACAGCCCGGTAATTTTGCTATATATACACATATATGATAACAATGCATATAACTATAAGGCACATATATTTCACTATATATAATATGCATGCACATTTACCAAAATATCTTCACAGTCATGTAAATAATATTTATTTATAAGCAAAATAAAAATTGTAGAACCTGAAATACACATACAAACAATTGAGTGGAAAAATAAACTGTATTATAATCAGATGATGAATTTGTATTAAACAATGGGAATGTAGTCTGTAACTACATGTCATGAAACAGAACATTGTCAACATTATGCTGTATGAAAGAAGCCGTAGAAAAAAGGAAACATAATATATAATTCCATTCATAAAATTTTCATAAATAGGCACAAATATTCTATGCTGTTAGAGATCAAAAGTGCAGGCCAAACAGCTCAATGGATTAAAGTGCCTGCAAGCAGGTACAGGGGATGAGGGTTCAATCCCTGGGCCTGCTGTGCCGGCCCCACCTCCGGGAAGCACTGAGATGGCAATTGAGACTGGGCATGGTGGTTGCGCACCTATAATCCCAGATCTTGGGAGGCTGTACACAGGTGAATCACTACAAGTCAGATGTAGTACTGTGACCCTGAACACCCTGTAGACCCTTCCCTACAATACAAAAATAAGTATATATATATATATATATATATATATATATATATATATTATGGAGAGAGAGAGAGAGAAAGAAATCAAGAAACAAAATGTCACTCAATAGGGATGGATTCATGTTCTGTCTCTATCTGGTTATAAAGATGAGGCTGAGGAGATAGCTCAATGGCATAGGTGCCTGCCTAGTAAGTGCAAGGTCCTGAGATTGATCCCTGGCACAAACAACAACAACAAAAGATGAAGTTAATTTGTGAAAAATTCTGTATAATATTTACATGAAAAAATTATTTAAAAAGAAAATAGCCTCAAATAAAGACAAAAGGCCGCATTATTGAAAGGATAACATCAAATGCTTAAAATTGGTACAGATGGGACAAAATGCTAAAATTTTCCAACTAACCAGGAAAATGATATTGAAGGATCTATGAAAATCAGTATTCTAGTATTTGTCCCAATATTTTCAAAGTGTGTTATCTAACTGAATAGCATTTTCCATCTTGCTTTGATTTTATTTGAATTGTACCCTAAAATTAAAAAAAAAAACAAAATCTCACTGTGTCACTAGCTGGGGTCCAGAGAGATCTGCTAAAGAGGAGATGATGATTGAGCCTCACCCACTGTCTCTTGAATCTCATAACAAAAATCTCAAGATGTACAGCATAGCAGAATTATTAGGTAGGGTTAGAAAGTAAGGAACAATAGGAAAGGGACTCCAACTGGAGCAATCAGAGGAATTCACTCTGATGAAGTCCAGTGGAGCCTGCTCACAAGGGACTAGTGTTATGGGGTGCTGAGGTGAACTCTGGTCTTGTTGATTATTAGCTCAATCCTTGTTTCATAGACCTAGAAGGATCATTTCCTTTCCATGTGTGATTATTCTTGTTTGGAGGTGGCCTGCCTGTTCCTGCGATGGGATAATTGCTTCTGTTTGGGTGCAGGTGATCTCATTATGGGGCGATCTTCTAGACTCTGTTGTCCTGAAATCAAAAGTGATGGTAGGTCTGGAAACTTCCAACCATTATTCCGGGGATCCTGTAGTAGGATGTTATAAAAGTCAATGTTATAAAACCAGGCAAATGGGTGTGTCTTAGTTATGTTTTACTGGTTGCTTGGACAGATACCCAACACTCAAAATGAGGGAAGGAAAGGTTTATTTATCTCACAGTTACTGGAGGTTTCATGACACTGGAGGAGAGGCGAGGGCACTGCAGTGTCCAGGATGACCCTCTCCACATCTCTCAGAAAGCACAGGCTAGCCAGTCTAACTGTTCACACCTCCCTGGCCCCGCCACTCAAGTCACTCCTTGGTCCTCCAGCTGGATCTGCCCGACAGTTTACATGAGGCTTTGGAGGAACAACTAGACACAAACCATAACAGGGTGTCTCTCCAAAAATACTGAAAATTACTTTATCTCTTATTTGGGTGTCTTTGGATATGAGGGTGATGAGACATACTAGGTAAATTTAGGGCTGATACCCATGGTGATACACACACTTGTTTTTTCTTTTAGTTTATTTTAGTACTGAGGATCAAACTTGGGACCTTGTGTTTGCCTGGCAGGCACTTACACCAGTGAGCTATATCCCCAGCACAATTTTTAAATTATTAAAGTATCTACCTACAGTGCTAAACAGAGAAGGGTCTGACCAAGTTTTAAGGTAATAAGGGAGAAAAACTGAATTCCTATGTTCGTTCTTTACTAATTTATTCTTTTTTCTTTGGTATTTTTTAGGGGAGTCTACAGGGTGTTCAGGGTTGCACTACTAGATTGGACTCAGTGATCTACCTGTTTACAGCCTCCCAAGTGCTGGGATTACAGGCACACACCATCACTCCCAATCTCAGTTTCTGTCTCAGTGTGCCCCCGGGGTTGGGGCCAGCATGGCAGGCCTGGGGATCAACCCCCAGCCCTTGCACCTGCTTGTAGGCACTTTAATCCTCTGATCTATTTGGCTGACTCTTTACTGATTTATTCTATACTATCTCAAATATACAAGTAGAAGAGACTTGTATATTTGAAATAGTAAATTGGTTTCACAAACTGATTAAAATTTTTGATATGGTAATGAAAATGCTTTTCCTCAGTAATGAGAATCATCACATATGTTAGTAATACACACCTGCCTGTCTGTTTATTACATACAAGTAGCTTTAACCTTCTTACCATATGTTTTGTAAGATACTCAAAAACCTGGAAATAACATCTGAAACTATGTGGCTTCCCAACCATTCTGGAATGGGTAGAAATATGTTATATATAAAGGAGAAAAAAAAGTCACTGAGACTAAGGCAGGGCAGTGGATTAACTAATGATCAGTTTAAGTGGGACTGCCCAGCTGAACTGAGTCAGCATGGTTCTGGGCATGCAAGATCCACCTGAGGACTGCTGCCAACAGCATAAAAGGAGAATAGAAGGAAAAGTGTGTGCTGTTGATTTTCCAGAAGCTGGTTGTGGCCCGTTTTCCTGTTACAGACTTGGTTGTTCTCCTTCGAGTCTATTGTGGGGAACAGCTGCTATTCTCCTTAGGGGAGCTCTCTTGTATTCTTCACCTTGACAGATGCTTCCAGGGTCTAGTGCAAATGCCTCAGTCTTATGATACAAATCCTCCATCCTGCTGGTGCAGACTTTCTAACTTTTACTACTGGCCCTTGGGCCTTTTGTGGTGCAGAACCTTGATAGATGTTTGCTTGAAACATTGCCATGGGCTCTCGGCCTCCAGCTGAAGTCCTGTGGGCCATTGCCATGGGCTCTAGGCCATTGGCTGAATTCTTTGCATCTCTGGTCATGGACAAATCCCTTGCTCTCTTCTGTATTTGACTTTTTGGATGAATATTATAAGATAATCTTATAGATTTGTGTAATCTGTTCCCTTGCAAACTGCTGGCTACAGCAGGTATGTACTTGATGTTATAAAAGGAAAACTCAGAATCATGTTCATGAAAAGTTATCCAGGATCATTGCAAATAACTAAAAACATCATGAGAATAATATGAACATAAAAATGTAATGCCTATGTATTAACCAAACGCAATGTTCCTCCTATAAATAGAACAAGCCTAAATGAATCCTCTTTGTGAAATGAGATATCAGGATTTCAGCACAAAAGATGATCATATAAATTCATATTAACTGTTTTAAAGTTGATAAACAGAAAAATAAAATATTAAAATCTAGACTATCTGTAGTAAAATAGTCAAATAGTAATTCTGTCTTTGTCAAAGTAAAATACCTTTTAAGTTGCATGTGAATTACAGATGGCTAATGGTAAAGGGAAATTTAGCAGTCTTGATGTCTACTATTTGTTCAACTTTTTTTTCAGAACCGGAGGATAAATTCAGGCACTTGCACTTGTTAGGCAAGCACTTATTCTACTGAGCCATCTCCCCAGCCTTGATGTCTATTATCTGAACAAACATGATTTTCAGGGTTTTTAAAAACTATTCTTTCCTTTAAATCATGTAAATACTTGTTAAGTTTTTCAAAATTTAAGATGTGTCAAGCATTTAAAATTCCTCCACCAATTTTTCAAATATTCTCAAACTATTCCCTTTACCCTCCCCCCTCACTCACCAATAGTTTGAAGCCATCATCAGAAAGAAAAGTATCATTTTATTTTAATGAATACAATCTTAACAGGAAGATTTTCCCCATCAAAAGAGTTGAAGTAGAATAGAAGAAAAATAAAGCCAGGCAGAGGTGCCCTTTGAGCCCCAGCCTGGTGATTGGCTTGTCAGTGACTTGCTACACATCATCACCCTCCTTTAGGGGTGCACTTTGCAAGTCTGAGGATAGGAGCTAGCTATACTATGCTGGCTATGCATGCCATAATAAAATGAATGTGATTTATCTACATTTCTCTGTGCATTGTAACAAGCTTCAAAACAAGGAAAAAAATCAAATTATTTGCCAGTGGCCTTGCTTTCATAATATTAAGTAGAGTCACTCGGTCTTTTCACCATAATTTCTGGAGGTCAACTCTCATTTCTGTAAATAATCCTTTAACTATGAGAACTTACATCTTTAGGTCATGAGTCTACGCTATCATACCTTCAGAACTGAATTTGTGAATGCCTGCTACATCCCTCTGTGTATTTTTTGAGAAGTTCCCCTGTCAAAAGTGGAGTCATAAAGCTCACAAGAGAGTAGAGGTTAATGAAAAATGTTTGGATTTAGAGAAAGAAGCTTGCTAGATATAGCATTCTATTAGATGAAGGATTATAGCTAAAATTTACTGCAGTTTTGCCTGCTAGTGACTGTGTGTATCAGTGTTTTCTGCTACCTTGCTTCACTAGATAAACGAGGTGTTTGAAAGAAGGATGGCAGAGTATTAAAACCATTACTTTCTTACACTGTCCACTTATCAAAGGTACAGTGGGGCTGGCATAAATAGTAAAATTTCTGGACCCTCTTTTTTTTTGCAAAAATAGTAAAATTTCTGGTCCTTTTTTGCCTGAGATAAATATGAAGAAAAAAATCACATTGATGTTCTCTCCATCTCTTTTGTTTCCTCTAGACTTCTGGACCTCCTATATCTAAGATCTCAGGCTCTCAAAGAGCCTTTTAGTTGATGACATCTCTTCTTCCATTCACTCTATAATATAGAAAATTCTCATTATCCTTTCATGAATAATTTTATTTTATAAAAACCAATATGATTAACCTATCATTATACTCAAAAAGGACTACAATTCTGCTCACAATATAGGGGATGGTGGCTCTCAATGGGTTAATTTTATCCTGGCAAAAGAAGCTCTGGTTTAGCTTTTAATCCACCTGAGAGATGGGAGGCACCTGGGCCAAGTGAACTTTGCATGATCCTGCCTGGATGGCTGACTCCTCATTCCTTCCCCATTTTTAAAAAAATGTTGCAAGTATAAAAGAGCTAAGAGGAAAACAAAACTAATTACAAAGAAGAATCTTGTGGCTTCTTGAGTCAGCAACCACAGCATCCCATCATGTTTGCCATGTTAACCAAAACGGTATTTAAACAAAGACAAAACAAAGAATGGGGCCTGACGTGTTTCTGATCTGTGAGGATCAGGGAAGCACATTTGGAGGCCTGCCGGACATTTAAGATCTGTAGCCCGGCAAGGGTCCGGAGGTTAGCCTTATTGATAAAGCCCTGTTTTTCCTAATCTTTGATCTGACATGGAAATAATCCTTGCCACTTCAATAACAGAGTGCAGAACAAATACTTTAGGATGGCCTTCAAGCCAACTGCCAATGGTGTTACACACTTCTTTCTGTCACTGTCCTCTATCTTCTCCATGAAAATTTGTATTATTCTGTATCATTTATGTTGGTTGCACTAGTTATTCTGTCATCCCTTCCCTAATATGTTAACATCTATATTTTTGTATCCCTTATAGAACTTCCCCATAGCTCCTTATTTCAATTGCTTTTCATTTCTGTTTGCTTTACAACAGTTATACATCTATTATCATATTAAAGCTTAACTATATTTAATTCTTTTCTTTCTATTCATGTTTTGTGAAGTCCAGAATTGTACTCATCTTTATGCCTTATCAGTAACAATGACAATATTTTTCATAAGTGGTAAAAATGCAGATATCATCACAATTTTAGAACTGTGTGTGTTGCATACATATGTGTGTATGTGTGTGTGTAGAAGTTTAAATGGAATATTGACTAAGTTGGTACTTCATTTGGCTTAACAAACATGCAACAACTTTGTACCTGGAGGAAGCTAGAAATCTCTTTTTTTTTCTTTCAGAAATGAAGAGAATACTAGTGAATACATGGCTAGGAAAAGACAGTAATCCAGGCATTTCAAAAAAGAAGCTATTCATTGTGGAAAATTAACAGCACTCAAAATCATTTGTTAGCTGAGAGATTAAGTTCAACAAAAATTCCACTGACACTTAGGAATTTAGAAATTACAGGAGACAAAAGTCAGTGAACTTATCTACTTGTTACTTACAGAGAAATCCAGAAGAGCTGGAAACACCTTACCATCGGCAAGGTCCAGGACGGTATTGCTGTGTAAACTTCCTGAGAGATGCTTGTGGATTTTTGTGCTCCAAGTCCCACATTTTACACAAGTGTCTCCAATTAATGTCTCTGAGTTGTGGCACACGATCTGAGAAATGCAGTGCCCAGGACACTAAGACCTGTTGTTTAAGGGGGAGCACAGAGAAAAAGCCTTAAAGATCAAGTGGCTGATTAACAACACCAAATCCAAGAATTTGCCCTAATTCAGGACTGTTTTCTGAAGATTCTGGGATGTTTGTTTTCCCTGTTAGATTTGGTCATGGTAGTATTCCCTTGGCTCTAATAATAGGGCCTAAGGTTAGGAAACATGTTAAGGGAGCTCCTGCACTCCAAACATATTCTTTTTTCCCTTTATTGTGTAATAATATTCCAATTTCCCCCATTGGTAATCTGAATCAGTCACAACTGCAGACACTATAACTCTCTTTTTATCTTGTGTGTTCAGAGTATCAGGAGTCCAATTGACTAGGGTGATAGTCCCAACTTCCAGGCTAATGGAAGCATTATTTTGCTTCCTAGTACAGGCTTTCCCTTTTAAGGAATTAAGAATTCTAGGCCAGTAGACATAAGATCACAGAAGAAGGAAACCAAAACATTTGCTAGAGGGTCAGTAAGGATAATGGTAAACTGTATTTTCTTGACTCCCACCCTTGTCTCTTGTAGAATTGCATTTAGGCTATTAGAAAATAGTACCATACATTGGACACTAAGTGAAAGCATATATAGCCCTCTGTAGAATATTGCCCCAGCCTTACAAACATAGGTCCACCTAGTTAGCATTATAATTATATCTTTGTGAGGCCATGGCACCATGTTATCAATTCAGTTGCTTCTGAATAGTGAAGAACATGGGAAGACCAGTGGATACCATGCACATGAGCTGACTGCCTCACTGCTTTGGCTGCGAAGTGTGTTCTTTGGTCAGAAGCAGGGCTGTGTGGAATACCATGAGTGTGAATGAGGCATTCTGTAGGTCCACACATCAGTTTTTGCAGAAGCATGATATACAGGGAAGGCAAATCTATCTCCAAAACAAATGTCTATGTCAATAAGAATAAAGTCCTTGCCTCTTCAGTTGTTGCTTAATGTAGACAACCTGCCACCCTGATCACCCAGGAAATGGTATGGTATTGGGAAATCAGTGTTGGTCTCTGCTATTGATAGACTGGAAATTCAGCAATGGCTTTAGCCAGGCCAGCTTTGGTGAGTTTAATTTCATGTTGCTAAGTCTACACATTACCTCCATCCCTATCACTATGGTCACTTTGATACTGACACCATTGAGTAATGCCAGAGGACAAAAATTGACTGTTACCCACAGAGAGAATGATCCTGGGCTCTTTATTATTAAAACTTTCTTCCATTGAGGCCAACTTTCACTGAAAATTTACATAGAACACAAATACCTTTACCTTTTTTTGCCCATCTAGATAAGTCTTCCACCTACTCCTCCCCAAATGTGCTTTACTTTTACCACAGAAGATATACCTCTGCAATCCCCATACCATTGGACTACTAGGAATTTCACTGAGATAGACAGACCTTGAATTTTAATTGGGTTTATTTTCCAACAACTGGCATACAAATTATTTATCAAGTCCAGAGTAGTTGCTATTTCCCACTCACTTGGTCTAATCAGAATAGTAGCATCAATGTAATGAAGTAGTGTTATACTTTGGGGAAGCAAAAGATAACAAACTAAGTTGTAATGTAGGGCTGAGGAGTTAGTATATCCCTGAGGTAGGATAGTAATTTTCTTTAGCCTGGCCTTCCAAGCTAAAGAAAACTGCCTTTTGGTTGGACTTATGTATATGATAAATTTAAAAATGCATTTGTAAATCAATAGCTACATACCAGGTACCAGGATATGAGTTAATCTGCTCAAGTAAAGACACTCCATCTGTAAGCAGCTGCAGTTTGAATCACTACTTGATTAATCTTATTTTATTCTCTAAGATCTATCCATGTTCTGCACAGGCCAAAGTTAAACAGGGCTGCAGCAGAGAAATGTTACCCATGCATCTTCCAAGTCTTTCTTGGTCCTTAGTGTAGATAACTTGTCACCCTGGGATTGGCAGGCAGTAAACCCTGCAATCCTGTAGGGAAGTAATATTATTTTTTACTTACTATTTTCTCAAGTAGAGAAATTCTAATAATGACTTCCATTTTCCCTTTACCATCATAGTAACCCTCACACTATGGGTCAGGGAATGAGTGTGAGAATTGTGCCAAGCATTAAGTACAGTATTTCTATCCCAATTATGAATTATGGAACTGGATAAAATACTACAAAATGAATTCATAAACCTATTGGACAAACTATGAGTTAAACATATATTAAAACTCCATTGATCACCTGACATCCATAAACACCTACTCTTACTTCAGAGCCACAAAAACATTATGAATCTGCTGGAAGTTGCTTAAGTACAGAAAGAGTGTCCCATAGTCCCCAAAATATCTAAAAAGTTAACTGGATAAAAGGCCTTGATCGCTTTGGAGAAGGATAGATGAAAATCTGACATGTAAATTTTTTGTTGTGCATCTGGGTCTTTCATCAGTGGGACCTGTCCTTGCTGTCTTTAAAAGGTTCTGGGTTTGTAAATGTACTCAAGTCTGGAAACTGATTAAGACACTTACAATGTCCACTTATGGAATCAGGGACTCAGATAAAGAATATTAAATAGTCATCTATGACCAAGATATCCAGAGGTTCTAGTTGGAGTTGAAAAGCCTGGAGCTCAGGGCAGAGTCCTATATGAACTTGTGTAAGAAAACCAAAGAAACGGTCTTTGTTGCAAGGCTGAAGAATATGTGCTAGAACCTTGAAGGGACTGGAGAAGGCCCAAAGGCATTGGTGAGGCCTGGCATTCCTCAGGAAGAAAGATGTCTTTCTTCTTTCCTCTTTTATTTTGTCCTGGATACAAGCCTAGTGGTAATACCCAGCCCTGGCTAGTCTTCACTCATCAGTTTGCAGCCTAGGCATCAGTCATCCATGGACACAAACAGAGCTTTACTAATCTGCTAGGTGGCTCTTGCTCAAGTTAAGTTGATATATCACAATTAGCAATCACATATAGCCTTTTTGTGCCTCTATTTCATTCAGTCATTTATTTTATTTTTTGATAAGTTATATCCATGGCACACGAACTACATTTCTCTGGGGTCAAAAATATGACTATTTTCCTCACCTATCCAAAAATCATGACCAACATTTTCTATAACAAAAGATAGGTTAGCAAAAAAAAAGAATAACAAATTCATTTAATAAAGGTATACAAGGGCTGGCCAGATACCTCAGCAGATTAAAGTGCCTGCTTAGGCAGACACAGGAAATGGGGCTCAAACTCCAGCATACCGTAGAGGCCCTGCACCTGGGGTTCACTGAGACTGCAATTGAGACTGGGCATGGTGGCACATGCCTATGATCCCAGCACTTAGAAAGCTGAAAACAGGAGGATCACTACAAGTCTTGCATAGCAAGAACCTGTGTACCCTGTACTAAATACATAAAAAGGGGTACATGAAGGTTAACCTTCAGAATGAATACACAAGAAAAAACTGTTTTTATAAAGTCTCATGAATGTATATACAGGTTCAGAAAAACATGATTAACCATAAACAGCTATGCTCTAATTGTAATAAACTGAAGAACATTAGC
The DNA here is from genome assembly GCA_002564305.1 of Octomys mimax. Classification (NCBI taxonomy): domain Eukaryota; kingdom Metazoa; phylum Chordata; class Mammalia; order Rodentia; family Octodontidae; genus Octomys; species Octomys mimax. Next base: position 2,946 of record NDGM011191449.1, on the reverse strand, counting down.
AGCCCATGTTCTTTTATGCTTTTTTATTCTTTCCTGTGTCTCTGTGTAATATTTCTTCCACCAGGCAAGCATAGGGCAATGAGGATCTTCAGGGGTTTAGAGACAAAAGAAAGATTCTTTTGTAACTGAAGGATCCTAACTTATAAGATTGTGATCCTTATTACATGTCACCCATGAGTGAATCTTACATCTCAGAAGTATGAGATAATTCTATTTGAACCAGGGACTCTTGGGCCCAATAGAAATTTGCATTCTACTGGTTTAGATAAACACCACAAAGTAATGTTCTATGAGTGTTGCATTTTCTTATCCTTGGGTGATATTAGTTAAAACCTCTCAAAGAAAAAGAATACTTCCCCATTTAAAATGATAACCAGGAAGGAAAATTTAATTATGGCTTTCATAGTATATTCCTCAGCCTCAACTCCATCTCAATTTCACTCCAAAGGAGTTAAATCAGCTTCACCAATAATCAAAGAAATAAATTAAAATACATGTAAGACACCATTTTCCTTCTATCAAATGAGAAAGAACTTAAAGGAGTAATACATTGTTAAGAATATATATAAACATAAGCTTTCCTATTCAAAGAGATTAAAATAGACTTGTGAGAAACAATGTAAATGACAATATATACAGGAGCATAAAAGAGTTTCTGTTCTTTGCATTAGTCATGCTACTTCTACAAATCAAGCCTGAGAAAAAACTCCAATGACAAAGTTGTCTATCTAGATAATCTTTTTGTACATTTTGGTAGAAAGGCCATCTGAACCAACACAAATGAGGGGTGTCTATGTTAACTAAGCTGTCTAGATTCATATATTGGGATACTGAGCAGGCACTAAATGGAGTTTTAAGGTTGTTACATAACATAGGAGAATTGTGATATTATGTTAATTGGAAGAAAACATAAAAAGTCCCACCAGAAATGCTAGGAAGTATGGATGATAGCTAATTATGAGTGATGACTACATATAAAATTTCTGTATTTGTGATATATTCTCTATATTGCAAAGAACAAATAATATCTTCATTATTAATGCAGGAATATTATATAGGAACTTGAGAAATTTTATAGAGAGATTCAAGAGAAGTTATCTCTACAATATAATTATTTATCTGTATAAAGATATATTTAGGCTGTCTGTACTTCTACCATTCAAAGTAGAGAGCAATATCAATACAATTGATATCTAAATTGTCATCACGGTGCATGAAAATCACTCTTTTACTTATCCATTATTTCATATGAAAGTTGATGTTTCACTTCATTTTAACTCACTAAGTCTGATTTGACTATTCAACACCTATATTTTAAGAAGATTAAACATTTGAAAAATTGTTCTCAAAGTTAAACAAAGCCAGACAATATGCACAGGGATAAGAACAGACTGTAATCAGTTGGAGTAGAATAAAAGCCCTCAGAACGAAATGAACTCAAATTCAATTTATAGAAAGATGACTGTGCACTTTAAAGGTAGAGTGAGGAAGGAAGGAGAAGGCTGAGCAGGGACCAATAGCTGGAGGGCAGTAATCTCAAAAGATGGGCAGTGTTAAAATAATGAGGCCTGCTGTGTGTGACAGTTGCCATTTCTTAACGTTAGAATTTTATTCTCTAGACACTATAGAAAGAGGCCCTATCATGCTTGAAGATTTATTTCATGGAGTTCTTAAAAGAGGTGTATTCCTAAGTTTGAGAAAGTACATATAAATCTCAAAGAGGCAAAGAAAAACTCAAAAAGAAAAATTGCAAATCCAACTGCTAGTAAATGTTGTAAGAAAAGGAGAACCTGGGCTTATGGTCAGGTGCTGGATGGAACATACAAATGATTCTTCTGACAGCTTTCAGAATCCCTAGGTGAGCATTTTAAAGGGAGTAGGGACATCCTAGGACTATGGCTGAGAGCTGTTACAGTTTATTGATATTTGTCAAGTTTGTGAGACAAGATGGAGCCCCAATGAAGAACACTGCTCCAAGGACCACGGCTAGAGGCTGCTCAGCGGGAGGGCATCAGCATCTTCAGAGTGAACCCACTGGCCTCACATACAAGCACCCAAGGAAGAAAAATGTGTTGGACTTTGGAAAATCAACCTGGATATCTGCCCTTATTTTTAACACCACCTTTCTTTTTAGTTCTCATTGAACTTAAGTACATGCTAATTGATTAATGTTTAGAGCTTGAGTATTATCCACTTAAGTAGCTGTTACCTTTGATTTTTATAAGTGATGCCCAGAGGGAGTACTTAAGGCAAATAATAATATAAATTAATTAAGTACATGTGCTAATGTAAGGGTACTACTATAAGTCAAAGCAATTTAAAAGTGATACTGTAAAATCAGTTTCAGGAAAATGTCAAATCGTTCAATTCACATTCACATGTATGATTAAGCCATAAGATTCAACTCAATAATTTTCAGATAGTCTTACTAAAACAGACTTGCTTTTGTACTTTACTCGCTATTGTTCTAGATATTGACCAAGCTTTTCCCTTTGACTAAAACAATTTATTAAAAATAAATGCTTCAGGCTACCCTGCACCAGCGGGACTGAATCCTGGTAGCAGCCCATGTGCAGCTTGGGTGAGACAATCTTCCACCACCTTGGGACACCCCCCACCACTCTGCAGCACCTCCCCCACAGCGCCTGCCCAGTAGGAATTTTTGCCGCATTCCGGGAACCCCCAGACCCAGTCCTAGCCCAGGTCCAGTGAGTGAGTGGGAGAGCTTCCGGCTAACCTGCGCTGGCAGGACCAACTCCTGGTCCCAGCCCAGGCACAGCATGGGTGAGACCTTCTTCCACCCCCTTGGGACACCACCCACCACTCTGCAGCACCTCCCCCACCCCACCCACCAGATAGGAATATCTGCCACATTCCGGGAAACCCCAGACCCAGTCCTAGCCCAGACCCAGTGAGTGTGTGGGAGAGCTGCCTCTCCCCCCTACT
>NDGM011191448.1:0-10167 GCA_002564305.1 Octomys mimax | reverse complement strand
AGGTCCATTGTTCAGTGACCATTGAGTAGTTATATTTTCAATAGAGAATTTTGTTACTGATTTGAACCACTAGCACAATTCTCCCAGTTGTTTTTATTTTTAAATTTTGTTTTGGACTTGAACTCAGGACCTTATGCTTGGCAGGCAGGCACTTATGCCCCTGAGCTATCTCCTCTGCCCAGTGATAGAGAATTTTGTTATCAGAGGTTTTACAACAACTTGGACTATATCCTGACATGAGAAATCTTATCTAATAAATATATAGAAATCCTTTATGGAGATTGTGTCATTTATGTAGAAAGGAGAGCCAATAGTTCATAATATGTTAATTAAGAGTGCAGATAGGGAGGGCTGGGGAGATGGCTCAGTAGAATAAGCTCTTCCCTGGCAAGTGCAAGGACCTGAGTCCAATCCCTGGTTCCACCAAAAAAAAAAAAAAAGAAAAAAGAAAGAAAAGAAAAGAAAAAAGAAAATGTACAAATAGGACTCAATATTAATTCTGTGTTTATATAATACCTGTATTTTTTTGTTGTTGTTGTTTTTGGTGGGAGCACTGCTTAAGCTGTTCACTAGAAATGACAATAATTCAGGGAAACCTAAAAAATGGCTTTTTAGAGGAAAATAAACTACCTGACAGAAGAGTTTCATTTCATTTTATTAGTAGGTGGTCAGGGTCTTAAAAAAGTATGAGTAAAAACTAATTTGAATCTTTCTAGAAAAATATGTTCTAGGAATGTGCATAACATGTACCTGGCATCAGTACCTTCTGAGTCTCATCATCACATTATAATAGTAACCCTAAGGATCTAAGACCACGTATGTTAAATATACTGTACTTGAGGAAACCAGAAGCTGTCCCACGTACACAGTTTTTTTTAACTTTCCAACAAGAAGGCCAAGTGTTCTGTCATTTGAAGGTTTAACGTTAGGCTATCTGGAAAACTCCTTTACCAAGAATGGCAGTTGTTTTGCTTTTATTTAATTTGGCATTTATTGTGATGCATGAATCATATAAGGGTTGAGAAAAATCTTTATACTGTTAAATTACTGTGTGGCTTGAAACACTCAAAGTGCTGCTGTATTTGTACAAAGAATTACATAAAACACAAGCTTCCATGAGTATATAACTGAATATTATAGAGTAAATTCTAAATGGAAGAAAGAGATGGGACAGAGGGCTGGATTATAGCAGTAAAGAGGGGAAGGTGAACAAAATTTTTGCAGAAGTCAAAAAAATGTTATATTCTGTTAGTTAAAGTACTAAAAATGTGTTGAAATATTTTACATGAAGTTCCAATTTCCGTCTTTTGCTTTTGATCTTGAAATCATAAAATATTTGTGCTTCAGTATTTAGTAATTTAAGCCTCATGCATATAGCCAAGCTAAATTATAAAATTCAATTGCTTATTTGATCCGCATATTGCTGTATTTTTGCATAAGTAACATAAATCTTGCTTGATAACTTTTCTGTATAAAGTGTGTGGATTACATATGTTGCAGAGTAAATATGGCAAAAATTTCATAAGATTATATGCTGAAACTTTATAGAATGCATCTTGTCCCACACAAGCTTAACTGTCTTGTATCAAAATTATAATATATTATCTTTTAAAATAATATGTATTATATATATTGTAATAAGAATCATAGCATATGTAATAATATATTGAAAATACAAGGGACAGCTAGATAACTCAGCACACTAAAGTGCCTGCTTAGGCAGAGCGTAGCAGCCAGGGTTTAGTCTCTGGTGTGCCATGCCAGCCCTGCTCCCGGGAGTGCACTGAGACTGCAAATGAGACTGGACATGGTGTCATGGCCCTGTAATCCCAGTGCTTGGGAGGCTGAAAACAGAAGAATCACTATAAGTCCTATTTACGTAGTGAGATGCTATAGACCCTGTAGACCCTGTACTAAGTACATAAAAAAAGAAAATACAACCTGACATATACAATATATGTATATTATATAAGGTACATATGGATTCCCTGGAGCTTGATCAGAGCTATCTTACCCAGTAGTAGTGGTTTTTAAAGAAATTCCTATAGCTGTAAAGTACCACTATGACAGATAATCATTTGTATATATTGTATTGTGATAGCTATATACTCTGGTTACTCCTTTAGAAAGATTACCCCATCCTTTTCAGAAAGAGTTAAAACGCTATTTGACACAAAATGGAAATAGTTAGATGGTACCTGGTTTAACTTAAATAAACTAATCAAATTCCTCGAATAATTCTTCTGATGGATTCCTCCTAACCTAATGAGATGCATGGGGATATACATGCAAATTCCTTCTTTCTCTCAGGTAGCAAATATCAATCTCCTGATACTTCTTACAGTAGTTCCCATACCATGCTTTTGCATCCTAAACTTGAGGATGGGATCTAACTAGAATAGATTCATATAATTGGCATGACACAGAATTTTTAAAATACCATCTATCTCAGGGACTTTATTTATATGAATCTCGGAGATTCTTTGCAGTGTATGTGCTTTTACACTCGGATATTCTGATGTCAAAGTATTTTTAGAAAGGGTCCATAAGGCATCATTATTTGGTAATTATAATCTTGTTGATTGACAGCAAGTATTACGTTCAATGAAAATGCTGCTGCATTGAAGTGATCCTAGTTAGTGCTGGAGACAGAATGCTTAGATCTAAAGTCTCACTAGGGGAAAGAAATAATTTAAAAGTGATTTTAAATTTACCAATATGAAGACACAGGATCACTCATAAAATGCTCAAAGACTTCTTTTGCTCCTAGAACTTTAACATTTCCATTTGATGTTTCAAGTGTGAAATTCAGTTACTGTCAATTGAATGTTTTTACAAAAGATACTTTTAAAACTTGTTTCAGTCTTTATTAAAATTTTAGATGTTTTCTTTAGGAAATGAAGGAGAAATTAGAGACTGCAAGCCATATGATTGTTCATATTTCTCATGGGAACAACAATGTGCAGCTAAGCTCTACTAAATGTTAGAAAGAAGGTAAAAACATAACCTTAGTGGTGTTTATGGTAGTATTATTCAATAAATAAAATTAAATATGTGATATATTAGCATTTAACAGAAAGCATCAGTATTGATTAAAACACATATTTTATATTATTGGTCTGTTTGAGTTTCAAATGCTCATAGGTGATTCATAACTACAGGAATGTTTTCCTCTTTTCAAAGAGTTAATAGCGTGTTAGTAGAAATTTTCGATTGAGCCAAGACAAAACAAGAAGAATCTCAAAGGTAGTGTAACATAATAAGTAGGTGTGTGACTTTCTTCAAGTGATGCCTGAGTTTGTCTCAGTTTATACTAAGAGAACTGGGCCTTCCATGCTGGCCCTGCCCCTGGGGCATGCTGAGATGGCAGTTGAGACTGGGCGAGGTGGTGTGCACCTGTAATCCCAGCTCTTGGGAGGGTATAAACAGGTGGATCACTATGAGCCCGATCTAGTAGTGAGACCCTGAACACCTTCTAGACCTTTCCATAAAATACAAAAGAAAGAGAAAGAAAAAAAGAAAGAAAGAAAGAAAGACTAAGAAGAAGGAATAAAGGTCACGCTCTTTGGGGCTGGGGATTTACTACAGTGGCACAGACTCTGCCTGGCAAGATTGAGGTTGTGAGTTTGATTCCCGATACTTGGAGAAATAAAGATCATGCCATTTTTTTTAGTTTTAGTATTTTTAATGAACTTTAGGTTTATTTTTACTATTTTTTATTTTAATTTATTTTTAAAGGTATTTAGTACAGGGTCTACAGGGTCTCAGTAAACAGATCAGACTCATAGTGATCCTCCTGTTTTCAGCCTCCCCAGCACTGGGATTATAGGCACATGCCACCACGCCCAGTCTCAATCTTTCATCTTAGCATGCTCCGGGGGCAGGGCTGGCATGGCACTTGAACCCCAGTCCCTGCGTCTGCCTAAGCAGACACTTTAGGCCACTGAGCTATCTGGCTGTCCCTTATCTTGCTAAATTTAATAAGGAAATTGCAATGAGTTACACAGTGTCACAAATTCTAGATCTCTGAGTGGTGTTCATTAATAAGTATTCAAAAGTGTTGTATTTAGATATCATTATATGAATTTTTGTCTAATTGAATTCTGCCTCAAAATATTTGCTTTATTTATTTTGCTGATATAAAATACCTGACATCCAACATTAAAGAAGGTAAGGTATGCTTAGCTCACAGTTTTTAGAGTTTTTAGTGCAGAGCTGGCTCCAAGACAGGGTGGCACATGGTAGAGAGAACTAGGTTGTGGTAGCAAATGCAAGAAGAAAGGAGAGAGAGAGACAGAGAGACAGAGAGACAGACAGAGACAGACAGAGAGAGAGACAGAGAGGAAGACAGAGACAGAGAGGAAGATAGAGACAGAGATAGAGACAGAGATAGAGGAAGAAAGAAAGAGATAGCACAAAGAGAGAGATGGAAAGACAGAGAAAGAACAAGACAGAAACAGAGACAGAGACAGAGATAGACAAAGAGAGACAGAGAGAGAGGAAGTAAGAAAGAGAAAGAGAGAGAAAGAGAGAAGCTTTTTTCTGTCCCTTATGCCCTTATATTATATATATTGCATACAGGCTACTGGCTGTAGGGCAGGTATGGCACTCATAACCTTAATCCTAACATTTGACTATGAATCATTTACAAACTAGATTCAGCTGTGTCCAAAAAGCTCCCCATAGGACCACATGAGACTTTGGTGGGACTCCTATAAACTATAAGTGTTTTGCCCCCTAGATTTAAGCATTTCCTGTATAGTCTTATTACAAAGTTCTGAAATTCCTTTGTGTTTAGATGTTGTCTGAATGTTCACCCATTTGTGTAGTCTGGACTTAAAAAAAAAGAATTTTCCAGAATTATGTTTTTCATTTTTCTCTTTTTTCTTTTTCTTTTTTCTTTCTTTCTTTTTTTTTTTTAACCAGGGATTGAACTCAGGCCCTTGCGCTTGCCAGGGAAGCTCTTATTCAACTGAACCATCATCTCATCTCCCCAGCCCCAGAATTATGGTTTTGAAGAAGACATATTATAGGAATGTTTGATTAATTTCCCCCCACGAGTAATCAGTTGAAGTAAAGAGTTAAATTTCTCATTTCTCATAGAAATATATGTCCTGGACGAATAGGCACATTACTTTCTACAATCTAAAGATTGAAAGTGAGGGAAAAAAACATTAAGAATAAAAGCACAAATATAATTATAAAAGGCTTTTTATTCAAAATTTGATGCAAAAATAAAATGAAGTTTCCATGAAATCAAACACATTTTATTTGAAAGCCTACATTGACCAAAGATTTACGTGAATACCAATATGTTTTTCAAATTAAATTCTGAAACAAAACATAAAATCTAAACCAGCAAGTGGTTTTGCCAATAAAGATATCTCAAAATCTTTCAAAAGTGAACTATATGTGAGTATTACGTTCGTTATAAGTCTTTCATTAAAAGTCTGGTAATACTGTATAGTATATTTGTGCATGAATTTATGACAGAATGTTTTCATTTGGAAGTTTAGAGGACATCGTCATTAAATAAATGCTCTCAGATAGTGAATTAAGTGATTTTTTTTAATCCTTCAGAAAATCAGTGCCTTAGTTCCATTTAAATGTATGTAAACTAACCAATCCTCTGTCATACATATATATGCAGTCTAATAAATTATTCATTTTCATAACATTCATGCAGAATCCATTTTACTTGGCAGATTGATTTGGCTTAACCTACAAATTAGTGTGGCTCGCCTCAACCTCTCCATTTCCACGTGCCACCATCATCTCCTTCCTGGAGTACTGAAATAGCAGCCTGGCTGATCTGTGTCTTATGCCCTTGCCCCCTTCTATCCATCCTAATTGCAACATTTGGAGGAACCTTTTAAAAAGGTCAATTAAATCATGTCACCTCTTCATTAAAACTCTCCTCATTCTACCAAGTGTAAATTTTAATCCTTTTACCTTGACCTAAATATCTAGACTGTATCATCCTCTCCAATTTCAACTCACCTTTGCGTTGTAGCTTCAGGCAAGTTAATTCTCTCTTAGTTCTTGAATATAATAAACCCTCAATCCCCTCAGTCTCTACTTATTTACTGTTCTGTCTGCTTATAATGGTCTTTTCTTCTGCTTCTACTTCTGTTTCCTAAGCAATCAGATATTCATTCACTCAAACACGTATTCATTTAATGAGTAATTCAGTGACTATCACTAAAGGGTAATTTTGCCCTCTGCATAGTTGTCACACCTGAGAGGAAAGGTGATTATCCAGTAACTGAAAACCAAAGATGCTACAAAAATGGTACAATGTACAGGATAATCTATCATAATAAAGATTTATCTCATACAAAATGTCAGAAATGTCAAGATAGAGAATTGCTCCCATAATTCAACACTTTTCTGGGATCAAGTATATGATAGTGAAAGAAATGAATATGGACCCTTATTTTATAAACTGTTGACAATCGATAAGGTGGTTAACAAACAGCTAATTATATATTTTTATATGTTCTTCAGTTCTGTCAAGAAGAGGGAACAAAAGAGTGGACAGTGAAACCTTTGTTAGAGTTGTTGGTCTTTGCAAAATGATTTTTATGCAGAGACACAAAGAATGAAATATTCAACCAGAACTTAGGTTCACAGTTACTTCTATTAAAAAAAAATCAATAGTTTAAAAGTTACATTGTTCTAAACTATGTGCCTTTATTTTAACTGAGAGAACATGACGTTCTTTTAGAATATCTTCATCACACACTCTCTGCTAGAGGCACCAGTCTAACATTTGTCTCTTGTGTGTGAATTAGAACCTCATCAAATTGGTGAATTTCAGAGTTTGTACTTCATTTTCATTCCTACGAAGTTATCCTAAAAGTCTATATGTAATATTCCTAACTTACTTGGAAAGCAAAATTTGCTGCATATATAATCACTAGTAAAACATGTCCTATTGTGGCAAGGCAGTGTGAAATATTATACTTTCAATATTTATTTAAATTAATTTTAATTAGAAAACTTTGAACTTATCAAAAGAATGAGATTGCCCTTTCTTTTGTCTTATTTTTTAAATATGGCAAGTAACATATGATATCCAATGATTTTTGACTTGTACTCTTTTAATAAACAATAGAGGCCGGGGAGATAGCTCAGTAGAATAAGCGCTTGCCTGGCAAGTGCAAGGGCCTGAGTTCATTCCCTGGTTCTGAAAAAAAAAAAATAGAAGGTACTATTTTTATGTTGATTATTGATTAAATACCAATATATACCAACTCAGTTTCTAGAGCCTTACATGATATCTTACTTAAGACATTCCAGAATATTTCATTATAATATGCCACAGAGGGACCAGGGAGATGACACTGTGGAATAAGTCCTTAAATGGCAAGCGCAAGGGCCTAAGTTCAATCCCCTGTTCCACCAAAGAAAAAAAATGCCACAGAAGCCTGGCTTCATTTATCTAAAATTTCATCCTCTGTCATCTCTGCTGCACCTCTTCTAATATTTCTTTTGGGGAAAAGTATTTCTCAATTCTCAGTTGGTTAAATAAAAAACAGGAGACATTATATGAAGGGAGTATGAAATTCTAGTAGTATTCCAATTTCTCAACTGCTTCTCTGATTAAATGGCTAAGAATTTTGTATGAAGTCATTGCACTATGCACTTATGACTTGTGCGATTTTATCTAACTATCTCATATTTCAGTGAAAAGTTTATATAAGAATTCTAGAAGTCAGGTGTCATCTATCTCATTCATCTAGATCCTCTAATAAGACAGCTAAAATTTCTGGCTCTTCATTATTGAGTGCTTGCTATATCTTTGATATTGTGATCAGTTATTTCCTTACTTGGAATAACACTAAAATAATTCTTATTTATGTATTTGGTTGTTGCAGGGTCTCACTATGCAGCTCAGACTCATAGTGATCCTTCTGTTTTTAGACTCCCTAACACTGATATTAAAGGCCTGTACCACCACGCCCAGACTCTGGCCTACTCAGCCTACCCTGGGGGTGGGGCTGGTGCATCAGGGTCAAACTTACCTAAGTTCCCTGAGCTTGCCTAAACTTGCCTAAGCAGGCATTTTAGTCCACTGAGCTATCTTGCCAGTCCCCAAAATAATTCTATGATTCTTTTTACTATTATTTTAATTTTATGATTGAGAAACCTGAGACCAAGAGAGGCAAAGTATTTTGTCTGTGGTCACATGACTGAAAAATGGCAGAAGCAGACATTAAGCCAAAAGTTATAATTGATGTTGCATTGCTTCTTATATATTCCATCACTGCAAAAGCTGAGAGTGCCTTCCTTTTCCCATTCTATCCTTAATACCTGGCTTTAGTGGATGTTTTTGGATTTTCTTTTCTATACTCTAATGATAATATCTTGAGATCTCCTGTGTACTGCAGTTTTCAGCCAATTCCATCTAAAAATTTGCCACAGTAAGTGCTCATCTTACAGTGTCAATCTGGTCATCTAATTAGCTTTCAATCTGTTAACACTGCAGTTAATGACCTTGTCTATAGGACAGTGACCAGGCTTACTCAAGATTAATTAAATCAGATCCTCTGGACATGGGAACTTGAGTGTGAGCGTTCTGTTTTTTTTTTTTTAAATAAAAAAACCTCTTTGGGTCACTAAAATGTACAAGCAGGCTTGGGAAGTATTGCTTTAATATGTCTCTACAGCTTTTATGATAAAAAATAAACTCCTTGCCATGGTACAAAGGTCCTTCATAATTTATTCCCTGCCTCCTTCTTTCTTGTGTCCTTGACCATACTTCCTTCTGTCCCACATCCTCCCAGCACCTCCACACCTGTATATATTTCTTTTTTTTTCTATATTTTAGGGAAAGGTCTTCAGGGTGTTCAGGATCTCACTACTAGATAAGACTCCTAGTGATCCACCTGTGTTCAGCCTCCCAAGAGCTGGGATTACACGCCCACTCTCAATAGCTGTCTCATTGTGCCCTGCGGGTGGGGCCAGTGCTGCAGGCCCAGGAATTGAACCCCTGACCCCTGCACCTGCAAGCAAGTGCTTTAATCTGCTGAGCTATTTGGCCGGCCCTACATACCTGTATATATTTCATTACAACTATGCAAAAGTTTTTCCTTCCCTAGGTGACATGTATTTTTATATCATGTCTTTATATATACAAAAATCTTTTTTTTTTTTTTTTTTGGAATTGAACTCAGGCCCTTGCGCTTACCAGGGAAGTGCGTATTCCACTGAGCCATCACCCCAACCGCTATAGTAATCATTTTCTATGTATGCTTTTCTTATTCTCATTTATTTGTTCTCTTCTGCATCTTTCAAACAGCAGAGCTGACATCATCTTTTTAGGGAACATTACCGTAACTTCTCTTTGTTCATTTATTTACCTATTCAATAATGATTATTTGGAGTTAAAATATGGAAAGGCTAAATAATTTGTAAATTATAGATGAATACATCTTTTCACTATTATTACAGTTTTAAGCTCAGTTTCCTAGAAGTAATCAATATTTCTAGATGTTTATTACATAGTTCTTGAAATATACAATGCTAATAAAAATATACAGACATGCTTTTAATTCACACACATAATAATGCACCACATAGGGGTGTGATAAATATACAGTGAATGTTAAATTTTACATTTTTATTATGGTAAAAGATTTATTGTCATTATTCCCTCTGAAATACTTCCTTTTTCTTTGAACACATTTATTTGACTGTTTTTGCCTCTTTCTGAACCAGCTTTGGAGGACTTTCATGACTGCTGTTGGTTACAATGCACTTCAGTGTACTGACTTCATTCACAGTGTTTGACTTTCACAGTGACTTTGACTCTCAGGGAGGAGTAAGAAGGTATATAAGGCCAGTACCTGTGAATATTATGGATAAGGACAAAATATATGTTTGTACTTGGTAGAAATAGCCATACAAATTATGTTCAATGTGTGACAATTGTAATGAAACCAGTTGTCCATTTCTCAGGCCATTTTCTATGTACACTGTTTGTTAAATGCTGTAATAATAATAAGGCCTTATATTATTCATATTTCAACACAGTATTCCTCCATAGAAACTCAAGTTGCACAATTCCCTGAAGGGTAAAGAATCATAATCAGTATGACCTTGGTGTGGGATCTTGATTGACACATTTTTTTTGGTATAAGAACCTGGTAATTTCCGGGCTGG
>NDGM011191444.1:0-14206 GCA_002564305.1 Octomys mimax | reverse complement strand
GAACTCAGGCCCTTGCACTTGCCAGGGAAGCGTTTATTCTACTGAGCCATCTCCCTGGCCCCAGAGACATAAATCATCATGCTCAACTTTTAAAAAAGCACTTTCCTCACATCTCTATGTATGACTAGACAGTATTCTATTTGAGTTGGCCTTTTCTATATCCCCAGCCCTCTCTAGATTGCCCAGGCTGGCGTGGTGGCGCATGCTTGTAATCCCAGCACTCAGGAGGGTGAGGCAGGAGAATTTCTGCAAGTTCAAGGCCAACCTGGACTACAAAGTGAGTTGAAGGCCAGCCTGAACCATATAGGAAACTCAATCTCAAAAAGATCAGTCAGGGCCAGGGAGATGGCTCAGTGGAATAAGTGCTTCCCTGGCAAGCACAAGGTCCTGAGTTCAATCCCCGGTTCTGCCATAAAAAAAGATCAATCAGTAAATTAAATGAAATTAATTGCCCAGGCTGGCCTAGAATTTTCAATCTTTCTGCCTCAGTATTCTGAGTAGATAAGATTATATACATGTGCCACCAACTCTAGCCCTACGCAATTAAAAATTTTACTTCTTAGCTAGTTTACATAAGGTATTTCCTGTTATATTTTGAACAACTTTTGTTTTATTTATTTATTTATTTGATACAGGTTCTTGATATGCAGTCCAGACCTTCTATGTCAGCCTCCCCAGTGCTAGGATTACAGGTGTGCGCCACCACACCTGGTTTTGGGGCCTGCACGGTGCGCCAGGGGTTCTGGGGCCAGTGGCACTCAGTACTGGGGATCAAACTCAGGTCCTTGTGCTTGTCAGGCAGGCGCTTAGACCGTGAAGCTATCTCCCCAGCCTTTGCTTTGTTTTTGAGACGCGGTCTTACTGTGTCATTCAGGCTGGTCCTAACTCACTCTGTAGCCTGGGCTGGCCTTGAACTCTCAGCGATCCTCCTGCCTCAGTCTCCTTTATGCTGGAATTATAGGTGTGCTACCACTCCTGAGCTTGAATGAAGGTGTATAGTGTATGTTAAGGCAAATTATTTTATTTAAAGAATTATTTTATTTCCTTTTAAACCAATTACAGTTTCTGAGTTCTCATAATTTCCTAATACCTAAGTGGATGAGATCATCCTGCAACAGGAAAGATACCAGGGAAGGCAAAAACACTGTTATTTATAGACATAGGAGCGGCTTTGGCTGTGAACTTTACCAAAGGACAGTTGTCTTTGGGAACTGTTAGGTTTTTTCACACCACACTGTAGGACTGAGTCATTGTGACATTGTGTGACACAGAGGGCCACCTGCTTCCTTTGCCTCCTGGTGCATACCCTGGGAGTGAATCTATTTCATTCATTTACCCATTCATTCATTCATTCATTCATTCCTCCATTCCTCCTTCCTCAGGTAATGGCAGGCAGAGGCCATTCCTTGGGACTGGCTTAGAGCACAGCGCCACTGGCCTGTGCAGGTCACAGCGCTGACTGCAGTTCTGGGAATCAGCTTCGTTTTTTGGTGGTGGAGGCTGGCTGAGCTTACCATCTGGCTGGTCCAGCCTGGCAGCTCTGTGGCCTGCAGCCCTGGCTTCTTACACCTACCCTGAAGAGGTGCAAAACCGCGCCCCAGGGTGCCCTTCATTTGCATCCCCAGCCAGGCTGCCCTGGGGCTCTGTTGGCGGTGCCCTCCTTTCCACTCTCCGTGCCCTGTTTCGGCTCCAGCCTGCTTCCCTGGCTGCTGCCTCAGTTTCTGAGGCATGGGCCAACTGCTGGGGCTCCGACCCCTCTGGCTGCGGCTGCTTTTCACTTTCTCTCGGTGTCTCCCCCCTCTCCCCTTTCTCTGGGTAGTGCGCGGTGTCCGTCTGCACGGACCTCCGCAGCTTGCTTCCGCCGCACCTGGCTGCCGGGTCCCCATGCCGAGCTGGTCCCGGCCGGGGGCGGCGGAAGCTGCCGGGCCCGATAAGGCCGAGGCCGGGGCTGCGGCGAGACGAGATGGGGACCCTGGGGGGGACCCAAGGGACTGGGGTGGGGGAGGTGCCACCCCGCCTCTGGACTGCGACACGGGACAGGGGGCGTCACGCCTCAGTTACCTCTGCTGGAAAGTGGGGTGGGAGGCCCGGCACCCACAGGGCTGCTGGGGCCAGAAGTCCTCTTCGGTGCCGGCCGCTCCCCCTCACCCCTGCAGTACCCTTCAGAGCTCCCCTGGGGTGCGGTCTTCTTAGGGTCCTCCCTAGCTGGTGACTCCCCAAGGGCTTATACCTCACTCCAGGGAGTCAGAGAAGCCCTGGAAGAGGCTAATGGCATTTTCCCAAGCTCCCAGCATGGCCAGGCTGTAGTCCCCACTGGGGAGCTGGGGCAGCAAGCATTTGGGGACTACTGCACCCCAGCCCCATCCAGAGATCTCATGGGGGGGGGTCCTGACCCTGGGGACAGGGAGGGGATACTTGTTAGGAGGACAGGGAGGTGCTCCTTGGTGCAGAGTCAGGGCCCTATACTTGGCATCAGATAGGACAGAGGCTCTGGCCTGGTTAGGATAGTACCTGGAGCATCGCCCCTTATGGGCTTGTGGTCTGAGCTACTGTAGCGACAACAGTGACCCCTGGCAAAGGTGTGTCAAGGGGGCCCAGCTCCTGGTAGTCGGAGATCAGCCTCCCCTTGGTGATGTCTCCAGGCCCCATGATGAGGCTCCTGCGCCCATGTTGGGGGCCAGCCCCCCACCCCCGCAGAGCATGACCCCTCTGTAGCTGCAGAGCTGGGATTTAAAGCCAGCTCTAGCCAGGGGAAGTGCAGCAGCTCTCCTGTCACCCTGCCATCCAGCTGAGGAGAGGCCCAGGGGCTTCACCCAGGAGACTGTGACCCTAGGGGTCACTGTCTTCCCTCACGCGCCTGCATCCTAGGGGGTCCCATGGGAGAAGGGACAGTGGCTGGGGCTCCTGGGCTCCAAGGCCCTTCCAGAGGCTCTGCTCTGCTGGGCTGAGGGCTGCAAAGGAGCTCTCGGGGCAGAGCGGCCTCTTCTTAGCCACGCGACCTGGTCAGGCAGACTTCTAACTCACTATGTGGCCCAGGCTGGCCTCAGACTCCGCACTGCTCCTGCCTCAGCCTCCCACACTGGGACTCCAGGTGTGCACCACCTGTGGTCTCTCCGTTTTCTAAGAAAGGAGGAGAACCACAGCTGTGGGAGCCAAAGGTGCTGTATCTGCAAGGTACCCCGCGATCACCCCAGCTGCTAAATCAGGCGTGGCTGGCAAGGTCGGGAGCAGAAGATGGGGTCCTGCCAGGGTGGAGGTGGGCCCTTCAATATCTCCAATCTGGGGCTGAGAAGCCCAGCTATGATGGGTCAGAACAAGATCTGGGGTGCTCTGAGAAAGGGGGGAGCATAGGTTCCCGCCTAACTCAGGCAGGTGAAAGGTAAGGGTGAGAGAAAGCAGGGTACCTGGAGGCAGTGGGAGGGGACTGCAGGGTGGTGTTGGTGGCACAATGTGCACCTGGGGCCCCCAGCGCAGCCTCCTGGACCCTCACTGCAGATATTTGGACTTTTTATTTTTTTATTTTTGGAACCAGAGATTGAACTCAGACCCTTGCACTTGCCAGGCAAACGCTTATTCTACTGAGCCATCTCTCTGGCCCAGGACTTTTTATATATATATATATATATTTTTTTTGTTTTGTTTGTTTGTTTGTTTTGTTTTGTTTTTGCTACTGGGAATTGAACTCAGGGCTTCGTGCTTGTCAGGCAAAGCTGAGCTATATCCCTGGCCCGCTGCAGACATTTGGAGTAGGGGGTACCCCGTTCTCCAGTTGGGGAAACAGACTTGGAGAGGCCAAGTGGCTTACACAGGTCACAGGCTGGGGTTTGGCACTCCATAGCCTGACTCTGGGCACCACCACATTCTCTTGCTTGATAAGGAGGTCGCCGTGCTCCTGGCCCTCTGATGGGGAAACTGAGGCTAGGGGGGCCTTGGTGGTGGCCACTGTACCCCCAGAGTTGCAGGATGGCAGCTGTCTGTGAATGACATCAGGGGACTCAGGGCAGGGTTCTTGGGGACAGCAGGGAGCGGGAGGGAGGGAGTGAGGTCACTGTCTGTGGAGGGCTACAAGTAGAGGCACCTGGGGCCTCCAGCCCTGCATCCTACAGCTGAGGAGCAGGCTGAGTGGTCACCAAAGCCAGCCAGCAAATTTAAAATTTTTCTTTTTGTTGTGTTAAGGCTGCTGCTGTGTAGTTCAGGCTGGCCTGGAATTTGAGGTGATGCTCCTGCCTCAGCCTCCCGGCGAGTGCTGGGGCGACAGGCCTGGGCCACCCCGCCCAACTTTGAAATTTATTTTATTTTAAAACAAGTTTGCATCCTTCTCATTCATGTGTGGGGCCCCTTTAGAAGAGTTCAGTCTTTTTCCTGGTGGCCTAGAGGAGACACGCGTGGTTACATCTGTGCCTGGGGCCCCACTGTGGATCCCAGGGTGTAGGGTTTGGGGGCAGAGGAGGGACAAGGTAGTGGGAAAGAGCCTGCCCACTGCCTCAGTCCCAGGCCAGTCTCAGCTGTGTGCCACAATGGAGCCCTCGTCCCTCAGGGCCTCCCCATCACCCCCAAAGTCCTTGGCATAGAGAAGGCGTGTTCCAGCAACACAGCAGGGATTCCTGGGTCCCAGAGCCTGGCCAAGCCCCAGGGACCCAGGAAGGAGGGGTCTCCTGATAGGCAAGAACTGGGCAGTGGCTAGGGGGAAGGGGAAGGCGGGCAGACGCGGATGCCCGGGGGCCGCTGCCTGGCAGGTCCCTGTGCCCAGGCTAGGGAAGTTTCTTATTTCTCCTGCTCCGACTTCCCCCTTTGATTTATTATAGCCATGAAATGCTCTACTCTCTTCTCTTTTCCTTGCTGTCCCCTGGGGCTGGAGGAACACAGGCGTCCCAAGGCATCAGCCTCAGCCTGCTGCTCCCGTCTCCTCCAGAGGACAGGGCTCGGGGGCCGGTATGGAGAGGTGAGCAGGGAGCGGGGAGGATGGGACCGTGTGACAGGTGTGGCTGACAGCAGCAGGGGCTCCTTGGCATCCGGGGAGGCTTGCCCTGGGCCAGCGGCCTTGGCGAGGCTGGGGAATGGGGCCTTGTCAGGGTCTGGAGGCAGGCTGCACCCTCAAATGCCAACCCCTAGGTCAGAGAGATGGCTTCTCTGTGACCCTTGACCCCACCTTCTGATGAAGGGTGGCCAATGCAGGCCAGGCCCAGGCCAGCATGTCACAGGGCCGGGACCCAGAAGACAGAAGGCAGAGGTGTGAGGCCCAGAGTCACCCAGGTTCTCAGGGTAGCGGCGGGAGCCCCCTTCCCAGGCCTGGCCCAGGCGCCAGGGCCTGAGCCTGTGTCCAGCCCCGCGTTGCCTCAGCCCCTGTGCGGTGCCTGTGGTAATGGGGCTGTTGGCGTTTTGCAATGGGCCGGGGGTGGGAGGCGGCGTGCACACACTTCCTGTGGTGGCCGGGCGCTTCCTGTTTTCTCAGGCGCCGGCCCTGCTGCTGCCGATGTGGAAACAGGGCAGCTGCAGCCAGGGTGGCTCCAGGCTGGGCAGCCTGACCTCGCCACCCCCAGGCCCAGACCCAGCAGGCGGTAGCCTGGGTGCCCCCACACCAAGCCCCAAGCTCGCCTCACCAACAGCTGCCCCTAGAGCAAGGCCAGGCGGGTGGGCTGTCAGCCCAGGGGCCCAGGCCGAGAGCTCTAGCCGAGTCCCTGGCCTATGGCTCCAGCCTTGGCCTCTCCTTCACTTGTCGGGTGCTGCGGCCTTCAGCGGCCCACTCTAGCCTCAGTTTCCTCTTTTGTGTGGTGTCACATCTACTATGCCTGATGTAAAGTCCCTCGCCCATTTCTGCCCTACTTCTCACGTCTACGGAGCTCTGGGGAGGCAGTGAGCCCTTTGGTGGTGGGGCAAGAAGGAGAACTGGAGAGGTGGCAGCCAGCAAAGGGGGCTCCAGGCAGGGCTCAAGGCAGAGCCAGGCCCGGAGGTGGGAGAGCCAGGGCCAGGTGGCACAGACAGGGTGCTGGGGCCACAGAGGGACGGTAGTGGGGGACAAATTGATTCAGAAGGACGCAATGTGGGAGAGAGCTACCGAACTGCCCAACCCCTGTGAACCCACACGGTACAGGGGCCTCCCCTGGAGGCTGCCAGAGGCAGGCAGGACCAGCCCTCCCCGCTGCCTGGCTCTATGGGGCTTCCAGCCTCAGCCTGCCTCGAGGGCCCCCTAGGGCCAGGCCTTCTTTCTGGGTCTGCACCATTTGGGTTTTAAGCTGATGCAGCAGGGAGGGGAGCCGACACCTGCGCTTTGGGTTCGGTTTGCAGTTGGTGCTGGCCTCTTGCAGCATGGCCGGGCCGCACCCTGAGACCCGCTGTCTCTGGAGCTTCCCATGCCAGCGCAGGGACTGGACCCAGCCCAAGAGGCCTGGGGGTCCGTCTCCCGACCCCCAGGCCCAGTTGGAGGGGCCACTAGGCCAGCCTGGCCCTCACTGGCGTGTGCTGATTTGGCGGCTCAGCAGCTGCTCTGGCTGCAGAGGCCCAGTTATAAATAAAAGGGGCCCCTGTGCCCTGGTCATCAAGTTCTGCAGCTCTTGGGGCCCATCTGCATTACCTCAGTGACCACAGCTGGCCTGGATGGTCACCCCAGGGCCCTCAGGGGAGGGGACTGTCGCTCAGGCCAGGGCCACCCTGGACACGACCACCCTTGGGGCCATCCTGCCCGCAGAGCCAACAGCTATTTACGAGCCCAAACCAGGAGCAGAGCAGCCCGCTCCCGCTGCATCCCAGCACCCGCCTCCACGCTTCCGCTTTCCTCTCGCGACCCCGACCTGCCCAGGCCCAGCTGGCCCTGGACGCCCACCCCCGCCCCTCACGTCACCCCCACACCCGCGGCCACCTGCCGGGGTCCCCTCTCCTTGCCCTGGGACCCCACCCGTCTGCGCTCCCCACCTCCAACCCGGCCCCCCTGGCCACATTCCCACAGTTCTCAGTTCCCCTTTGTGCCTGGAAAGGCTCCAGCCGCGGCCACCACCTCGCCCTGCTCTGGGCCCTGCTGGACCTTCATGGTGGACGCGAGGGGTCAGGAGATGCTGGGTGCCCCGGCTCTGGGCTGCGCTCAGGGGAGCTGGCAGGTCCAGGCTGCGGTCCTGTGTGGCACGGACATGGTGGGGACGGCAGCAGGCCCCAAAAAGATAGCAGGGGACTTGGGCCACCTCCCTCACCTCTGTTCCAAGGGAAACATTCACACTGTTCTGTCCTCAGAAAAGGCCCCTTCCACTGTCTCTGTCATTAAGGGGAAACTGAGGCTGAGAGAGGGAGCCTTTTGTCTAAGGCCACATAGCTAGAGAGTGTCTGTGCTGGGAGCTTCCAGCTCATCAGGAAAATCTAAGATTCCTGCCCTCCTGTGTCCTCTGACTGCCCTGGGCCCACCTTGTGCCTTGGTGTCCCTCCCAGGAGGATGGCATTGGCCAGCAGGGGAGAGGGCAGGGGCGGGGCAGCCTGAAGCTTAGCAAGAAGCTGGCTGAGCCCCCAGGGCCTCCCACTCCCCTGCCTGTCCCTTCCCCTGACCTTTCCCTGCGAGGGGCACCCTGGTCTGGGTCCTGGCTGGCAAAGTGCTGACCTGCCTCAGCCTCAGAATCCAAGTCTGAGCTGTCCCAAACTCCAACCGCAAGTGTGGTACCAGCTGGGCACAGGTGGCTCTGCAGCTAGGACCCTGTCCCATGGACTGCACAGCCCTATGTGGACAGCAGATGAGCTCGAGGTCCTGAGAATTTCCAGGAGGGAATGGAAGAGTCCTGCAGGGTGGCGGATACCTAGGAGGCTGAGGCAGGACAGTTGCTGTGGGTTTGAGGCAGGCCTGGGACACAGGTAGAGAGATGCTCTTCGGGGGCCCTGAAGGACAGGAATAGTGGGGTGTCCAGCAATAGCGGGAAGGACAGGCACCCTATGCTGAGTCACGCTCTCGTGCCTTGTCTTCATAGTTCCCATGGCAGGGAGTCCCTTTCTTTTCCTGGGCCTGGGGAACTCCTACCAACCCGTCAAGGCCCGTGGGCACACCATAGCATGACCAGGCCTCCCCCAGCTTGGTGACTCCTCACGTCCCTTTTCTGCCTAGCACCTGAACAGGCCCACAGGCGAGGCCTCCCTCACCAGCCCCACCCGGCCAGCGTCTGCTCCCAGGCTTCGGCCCCCGCTGTCCTCTGCTCCGAAAAGCACCATTTCCCTTTTCTAGGTGACCACACGCCATGTACAGGGAATTTCCATCGCTGGCTGCGGAGCCTGTGATTCACTCAGGCCTGCGTGCACAGTTAACCCCTTCCCGGCCCATCCTCCCAAGCTAGTATCCTGGGCCACATGGCCTCCAGCCGGACTCTGGGCAGCTCCAAACCCACACATCCATCACTGGCCCCACATTCAGACCTCGGGGCCACACTCATAGCAGTTTTGGGTTGAGCACAGCTTTGGGGTAAGACTACCCCATCAAATCTTGATTCTGGCCCTGCTGCTGTGTGGCCCCGGACAGGTGGAGCTATTCCTGCTCATGCGGTTAGTGATGAGACAAGGTGCTAGAGCCAGGCAGAGAGGCTAAGGCAGGAGGATCTGAAGTTTGAGAGCAACCTGGGCTACATAAGGAGACACCGTCAGTGCTGGATGTGGTGGTGTATGCCTGTAGTGCCTAGTGCCACCTCTCAGGAGGCTGAGGCAGGAGGGTTGCCACGAGTTTGAGGTCAGCCTGGGATACATAGTGAGATCATGTCTCAAAAAACCAAAGACAATGTTCTGAGCTCATGGTAAGAGCTTAAGAATTATTAGTTTCCCTAGGGCCCAGCGAGATAGCTCAGTAGAATAAGCGCTTGCCTGGCAAGCTCAAGGGACTGAGTTCAATTCCCGGTTCTGTTAAAAAAAAAAAAAGAATTCTTAGTTTTCCTTTTTTTTTTCTTCAAATAATGCTGTTCACCTAGCATAGGGTCCCTTTCCCCATACCTGGCCTTCCTCTGGGAAGTGAGAGAATACAGGGCCCTGGGCCTGTCCATCAGACAGAGGCTGGGATGTGGGCCCTGGGACCCTTGGGTCCCCAAATTCCCGCTTTCCCAGGAGGCCGTGGGTAGGTGCATCGCAATGCTGCCACCGTGGTACTTTCTCATCAGGGTCTCAGATCCCAGGGCGTGTCCCGTTGTCCTCACTTCGCAGATGTGGACACTGAGCTTCAAGCAGCCAGTGAACTGGGAGCAGGGGTAAGATTCGCACCCAGGCCTCAAAGCCACACTCCCTGTCCACAGGGCTCTGGGAGCCTTGGGAGAGGCTGATGGCAGAGTGTGCTCTAACTGGGCCCCTGCTGGATCCAGAAGATTCTGCGTTTACAGCAGTGCTGTTCTGCGTGCTCAGGATCCCTGCCACAGAGGAGGGGACAGGAGTCCGGGAGGGGAAGCAGCTTATGAGGGCTGGAATGCCAGGCCGTGGGCGGAGACCTAGGTGTCTAGACAGTGGGGGTGGGGGCTCTGCGGGGTGGGTGAGGGCGCCAGGGAGCCCATCCTTGGTGTGCAGCCCGGGTGTGGGCTGCCGTGGTGACAGGCGGAAGTCCTGTGGGTGGGTTTGAGGTGCAGGAGGCTGAGTGATGTGGCCGGGAGGTGAGCTCCCCATCCACAGCCTGGTCAGCAGGGCAGGCCTGTGGCTGGGGGCTTCAATTGCAACCCCAAGACTCAAGCAGAGGGAGGTGGGAGGGCTGCAGCCCAGGGCTCTAGGCTCTAGGGGCCCAAGGTGCAGCGGGGGGGTAGGAGCTGTGAGTAGAAAGACTGAGGCAGGCAGTCCTGCAGGCAGCCTGGAGGAGGGAGCCACCCTGAAAGGACAGAGCCACAGCGTGTGCAAGCGGCTGGGAGGCTGGGCTGCTGAGGTTGAGAAAGAGGTTCTGGGAATGCAGCGCGGCTGCAGGGGCAGGGCGGGTGGCTGTGGAGGAGGGGTGGCTGCAGGGCTGCTCCAGAGCCAGGTTGGTGCTGGCCTGCCCCGCGCGAGCCTGGTGGGGCCTACGGGAGGCTGTAAGGCCTCCTGAGAGAGCGGGACCTCCTGTCTGGCTTCTGTGGAGCAGCACCCAGGAGGCCAGTGGCCTCAGACAATGACAGGAAGGGTGGGAGTCCCAGTAGGACACAGCAGGAAATAGCAGGGACTCCCTCAAGGCTTCGTGCCTCCTGGGCACTTTGGGGACACCGTCGAGTGCCAGCCGGGGTCTGGGTCTCAGCTGCCCACTGCCCGGCCTCCATTTCCCAGCGTCCTGGCCTGGCTGAGCATCTTGCAGTCCCAGGCGACTTTCTCTAGGTGTGAGGCAGCCAGGGCCTTCACCCTGAGCTCCACGCAGCTCTTTCTGTACTTTGAGACAGGGCTGCACTAAAGTCACCAAGTCACCAGGCTGAGATCCAGTTTGGGCTCTTCTTGCCTCAGCCATTTAGGATGCAGGGGCCGCGGGTGTGGGCAGTGCCTGGCTAAAGCCACTTCTGAGGCTCAGTTGCCTCATCTTCCTGGGGACCAGGGGATCATAACGCCCCAATTTGGGATTTGGGGGAGCGAGATCGCACCCTCTGATGGAGCCATGTAAGCTGAGTCCGAGAGAGGCCTGAACTCCTTGGCCTTACCAGGCTGGCCCTCCTTGACTGGCTGCCTGCCAGGCCTGGGACAGCTGGATCCCCCAGCCCATGTGGAACTCCTCTCCCACACACTTGCCATGCTAACCTCCATCTGTCACCAGTGTCTCCCCAAAGGTGCCCCAAAGCCAGGTACTGTGGTGTACACCTGTCACCCCAGTGCTCAGGAGGCTGAGGCAGGAGGATTGCCATGAGTTGAAGGCTGGCTTGAGCTGTATAATGGGTTTAAGTCTGGTCTGGACCACAGAGCAGGACCCTATCTCAAAAAACAAACAAAAAAGAAGGGAAGGCACCCAGTATGGTGGCCTCAGCCCCTTCTCTATCACGTAAGCCCTGCGATGACTCCCCTTATCCACTGTCACTTTCTAACATGGCTGCTGCGATGTCTGTCCCTCTGTGTCTCCCAAGAGCACGCCCCAGGATAGGGCTGCCCCTGGGGTCCCCTGGCCTGAGGCCCCAGGTGAGTGTCTGTGGTCTTCCTGCTCTCAAGACCTGCCGAGGGCTGTGAGCACAGCCAGGGACCCCAAGGCCCCGCAACCCAGGCCGTCTCAGCCGCTCCCTGTGTCTCAACCAGGAGAGGAAGTTGCGAGACGGCCATTGCTGTGCAGCCGGCTCTCGGGCCAGCTTTCCCAGGCAGTGGTGTGGGGCCTGGCCGAGGACACCCGCCCTGTCACACCGCCTGAGGCCGGCAGAGAGGACGCAGGGGGTGGGGAGGGCCATTTCCTTATTTTCCAGCACTGGGAAGCTTGGTGAGGGGTCTGGGTCCTGGGCTGGGGGCTTTTCTGCCCATTCCCTGGGTGCCAATGGCCCTGGGGCCCAGCCCACCAGCTCCGTGGGCCCCGCTGTGTGCCAGAGTTCGAAATGTACCCCTCTGCCCAGTTAGCGTGATGTTCAGGGTTCACCCTGAGTGGTGCCTGCCTGGGCGTAAAAGGCAATGTTTTATTGATTGCAGCCTTGCTGGGATTTGGAAAACTGGAATCACCCTGAGGCCCTCGGCAGGGGACGGGAGACGACTTGCCTCAGTTATGAAGAATGCAGCGCAGGAGGAAGAGGCCCAGGAACGCTCCTATTCTCTAAATAGGAAAATCTGCTAAGAGGAAGACAAGAGAGGGCTGGACATGGCTCGGGGGCAGGACACGGCCCTGGGTGAGATCCCTGGCACAACAAACAAGGACGAAAAGGCTGAACTGTATTGTTAGAGATGCTTATAAAGAAAAGCAAGGGGCGGGTATGGTGGCACATGCCAGTCATCCCAGCACTCGGGAGGCTGAGGCAGGAAGATGGCCAGGCATGGGAGGCCAGCCTGGGAGACTAAAGACACCTTGTCTGTAAAGAGGGGGAGGGACTGGGGATGTAACTGAGTGGGAACACTCACCTTGTGTGCGCAGGACCCTGGACTCTATCCCAAGCACTGCCCCCTTCCCTCCGTCCCTCCTTCCGTTCTTCCTTCCTCCTCCTTTCCTTCTTCATCCCTTCCTTCCTTCTTTCTTTCCTTGTTGGTGCTAGGGACCCAACCCGGTGTCTCCCACACACTGGGCAAGTGTCCTACCACTGAGCTACCCCCAGTCCTGATGTTTAATTTCTTGACCGGGAGTGTGGTTTGCTTAGGTGTTTACTTTATAATTATTCTTCCAACTATGACTTGCTTGAAAAGTCTCACAATTGGGCATGGCGGTATATACCTGTAGTGCCAGCTACTCAGGAAGCTGAGGCAGGAGGATTGCTTGAGTCTGGGAGCTTAGGACAGCCTGGGCCATGTCTCAGTACACACACACACACACACACACACACAGGATTGTCACCCTCTTACTCCCTGGGAGCCCATTGCCCACTGGAAATGCTCTGAATGTGTGTAGCCTGTGGCACATCCTAGCACAGCAACGCTGAGGGCTGTAGAGTGTCCACAGTGACCAGGAGCCATGGTGGCTGCCTCTGCCCAGTAAGACAGAGGAGTCTCAGACCACCTATTGCCAGCCTGTGAAGAGATCAGGAGTGAAACTGCAAAGTATGTCAGTAGAAGTTTCTATGGCTCCCTTTCACGTGACCTGAAAGTTTAAAAAAATCCTTAGTGGAATCATCACAAATCAGGGAGCATCTGCACATCCAAATGGTGGAATATTATGCTGTCATTAAAATGGATAATACTAGCCAAGTGTGGCGGTCCACACGCCTGCCATCCAGCACTCAGGAGGCTGAGGCAAAAGGATCACCATGAGTTCAGAGACATCCTGGGCTACACAGTGAGACCATACCGCAACAAAATAAGATGAAACAAAATTTAAGACTATGTATCTGTACGCTCCTGTCTGCCTCAACTGTCCCCTGGCACACATGCAGAACCAGGTAGCAGGGGTGACAGTTGTTGGTGTTTTTTATCTTTCGGATTTGGGGCCATGCACCTGTGTTATCTATTACAAAAATAAACTAATTAAAAACTCTTCTCCTCTTTCCCTGGAAACTCCAAGATTTTGGTTTTCAAACTAATTTACTGCTGATGAGAAGGAAATGAGTCCAGATCTGACGTACCTGGGGCCTCGGGCAAGTTGGGGACCCATGCTGACCCCCTTTATTGCATGGGTCCCGTGCGTCTGGCTGCTAGCTGTCCCTGTCCTGCGCCACCTCCCTTTGTCCCTCTTCCTCACACTTCTCTCCTTTGCCCTGGCCTCTCCTTTCTTGCCTGGGTTTCTCGATTTGCTGGCTCTCCTCTTTCTTTCTTCCTTCCTTTTTTTCTTTTCTTTTCTTCCTTTCTTTCTTTCTTTCTTCTTTTCTTTCTCTCTCTCTTTCTTTCTGCAGATCTGGGGATTGAACTCAGGCCCTTGCACTTGCACTTATTCTACTGAGCCATCTCCTCGGCCCCTCCTTCATTATTTTTGATTCAGGGTCTCATTATGTAGCCCAGGCTGGCTTCACACTCCCTGCGCTCCTCCTGCTGCAGCCTCCCGAATGGGAGGGTGCCAGGTGAGTGCCACTGCGCCCAGCTCTCTGCCTTTCTTTGCGCTCCCTGTTCTGTTTCTCTTTCCTCTCCTCTCCTCCCTGCCTCAGCTGCTCAGCCTTCTTACTTCCTCTCTGCCTCAGCGGGATCCAGAGCTCGAGCTGGGAGGGGCCCTAAGCTCCTGGGCCTCAGTTTAACAGATGTGTGGCTTGGACCACAGGGTGATGTCTCTCCACATGGTGCCAGGCACCCTAACAGTTTCGTTCCTTTCTGGGTCGGGGGCTGTGGCTTCTCAGACTCGCACTTGGCTGGAGATTTAAGGTACAGACTGGGACTGCAGCTCGGTGGCTAAGGTGGCGGGCGCCTGGCTGTCAAGCCTCAGCCCCTGGGTGGGGCCCAGTCCCACTGCAGCATGCTGACACATGCAGGAGGGTGGCATCCCATCCTCAAAGCTGAAAATGCGCTCATTTACCTGCGTCCCGGGACCAGAGCTTGGTCTCGGGGGCTCCTTCCCATTGTCGCCTGGGCCGCTCGGGTGCTGTGCTGTTCTCCCCAGAGATCTTGGGATCTGAGTCAGCTTTGGACCTGCATGGCTGGTGGGTGGAATGCCTTCTGCCCATTTCGAGATTTTTCTTTCTTTTGCTTGCTATGCCAGGGGTTGAGCCCAGGGCTTTGTGCATGC
>NDGM011191431.1:0-23038 GCA_002564305.1 Octomys mimax | reverse complement strand
TGGCCCTGGACTTTCCTCCACATAGTGTGTTAAAGGCAAGCAAATGTTTTTGTGCTCACACGGCAGCCTGGGCTGGGTTCAGAACACCAAGGTGCCATTCAACAGTGTATGCAGGAGTCAGCACTCAGGAATAAATGAATGGATTCGTAACCATCCAAGCTTGCTCCTGCCTTCAAATCTCCCATGCAGAGCCTCAGCCTTTCCTCCTAGAAAATAGGTTGGCGTGGGAGCTCTTGCAGGGCCCTGAAGAACAGACACTCAGAGCTTCTGCACTCTGCCCAGAACATAAGCAGAAGCCACGCAAGGTGTCAGAGGAGGGGCAAGGATTGCCAGAGCCCCATCCCTCCATAGGGATCCCAAGCACCCCACAGCTGGCACCCTGAGGCATGCAGGTGGGAATCAAATGTAGCTTCTGCACCTTCACCTTCACTCTTCCCCTGGACAGTGAGAACAATGAGGCCCAGCTCCTGTCCTGGGAACAGCATTTTGCCTGGAAACTGTACCAAGGGAGGAGGAAGGGCTGGGGCCCTACAATTTCTGTGCCTGCTCAAACAGGAAGTAGCTTTAAGTTTGGGGCCAAAGAAAACAAGTTCAAGGTCATCCTGGAAATCAGCATCCTCCAGTCACTAGGGGCTTGCCCATTCCCCTAGACGAAGCTCTCCTGGTGATTAATGATTAACGCAGACAGGTGGGGCATGAAGACGGGATGGTCCACGACCACCGACACAGGCACACGAGGAAGCAAAGAGAGCTCAGCCCTCTGGCGTACCGTAGTGGCAGGGAACTCACTAGCAGACCAAGCTTTTTCCTTGGAAAGGCTGCAAATGAAGCTGTGCCCCCCACAGCTAGTACTGCAGAGGGCTTCTTGAGAGACTGGGTGATCAGTCTGCCTGGAACCAGAGGGCTCAGGACCTTCCCAGGGTTGCTTGGGCACCTGGAGCCTCCCGCAGGTCCCAGAAGTAGGGGAAGCGACTGCACACTTGTTAGGAAAAGTTGATGGGGAGGTTGGGCTGGAATTTGGGGTCCCGGCCCACTTCATGTCTTTCTTGACGGCTAATGTTGGGACTGGGGACCAAGCTCTGGCTGACCCAGAAGCCAGGCAGAGCCCTGAAATGGTCCTAGGCCCGTGAAGGTCCCAGGGAGGCGGCCTGGGACACAGAGGCAAGCCCCGTGGGCACCGCAACCCTTTTCTCTTCCCTGTAGCCCGGGCTTCAGAAGCTGGAAAGTAGCTTCAGACCAGCATCCTCAAACCTGAAGGTCCTCCTGGTACCCCAGTCACACTGGGCTGCTTACCCAGCTTCCTCCCTTCCCATCCAGCCCCCAGCTGTGGACTCCCAGGGCTCCCACTGCATGGCCAGTGCTGCCCCCTGCTGGGCGGAAGCGCCCTAGGATACAATCCAAAGTAGGGAGCACAGGTCACCTGGCAAGCCTCAGCCACAGGTCATGGGCTCCTGGAGCTGTGCCCAGGGAGGACTCCTGGGTACACGTGCTGGGTCTCAGCCTGCTGAGTGCTTTGGGCAAGCATCCCCCTACCCCATCCAGGCCCCTGCCCCCCAGGAACAAAGAAGGCAATAGCCCAGAACCTCAATTCTCAGACTCTCAGGTATCTCAGATGCAAAAATGCAGATGCTCAGGCCCCTTTTGGAGAGTTGGGTCTGGCAGGCCAGTCTGGGGAAGGGGCCCAGGAATCTGCATGTCTACAAAGTATTACAAAACAATTATGTGTTTTCTTTTATGGGGCAGGGGTCCAGAGATTGAATCCAGGGAGTGCTAAGCCACACCCCCAATTTCCCCCATTTTCTAAATTTTTATTTGAGAGGGGTAGTGCCAGGTTCCCAGGGCTGGACTCAAATTTGTGAACCTCCTACTTTCGCCTCCAGAGTGGCTGGGATATAGGTCTCACTACCACACCTAGCTTGAGGTGATTTTGAAGCAGGTCAAATCTGTGGCCACACTGAGCAGCGCTGCTCACCTGAAGTTCTCTTAAGGTCTGTGAGGAGCCTCCAGCCAAGGCTTGAATCTGCTGTTTCCAAACTGCAGCCTGTTCTCTTTCTGAGCACCCATGTATTATGGAAAAGCAGGGATTATAAACTTCAATGCAAGAAAGAGAAACTGAGGCCTGAGATGCAGTTTGAATTCCCTCAGCCACCACCTCTCTCCCCAGAGCCCCCAAATACACTCTGGATTCTGGAGTCCAGTGGGTCAACTCAGGCTGGGCAGCAGCTCTGACTGGCACCCATTGTCTGTCTCTGTGCCCTCTGACTCTACCAGGTCCTGGGATGATTAACATATCCCTTACGGCTCCAATAGGCACAGTGTCCCCTTACAGGGCTGAGAGGGACACAGTCCCAACTCAAAGGACGCTGCCAGTTTGGCCCAGTGTTCTGGTCACCCTCAGGAACTGGACAGAGCTGGCACAGGGAGGTTAGAGAGCCTTCACCTGAAAGGCTCAGACTGACCTGCAGGAAAAGCCGAGACAGAGTGGGGAAGCTTCGCTCCAGGTCGTGGGGTGTACCCTTGCCCAGAACAGTGTTCACTCACTGCCAGGCAGAGTTAATTCAGTGTCTTTTTTGTTTTCTGTTTGTTTTTGCTTCTTGCAGTAATCAGGATTGAACCTTTGCACTGAGATACAGTCCCAGCCCTTTTTTAATCCTTTTTTTTTTTTTGACAGGATCTTTGGTTTGGTTTGTTGTTTTTGCAGTATCAAAGATTGAACTCAGGACCCTGTGCTTGCAAGGCTGGCACTTATTCTACCGAGCTATCCCCCCGAGTGAGGCAGGATCTTGCTAAATTGCTAAACGGCCTAGGCTGAGCGGGAACTTGCCATCCTCCTGCCTCAGCTTCCCAGAGCACTAGGATTACGGGCCTTCCCCACACCACCTGGCTTAGTGGGTCTCTATAAGGACCTGAGGGGTAGGCTGGGGGCCTCTCCCTGGTTACAAGCCACAGTGCTGATCAGTAGCTGCAACTCAGTTCCCCACAGCCTGGCTCCTGCTGGCTACCTCCAGAGACAGACTCCTTAGCAAAGGCCTAGACAACAAAGCTATTTGCATAAAGGTGTCCTAGAGCAATAAGGGTGGGGGCCTTGGCCTCGGGTCCCAGCCCAGGGTAGCGGTCAGTGGGTGTTCCCCTGCCACCAATTTACCTGACTCCTACCCTTCACCAGCATCATCACATCCCTCCTGCGTGTCTCTGTTCCCATCCTTCCCTGGGAGACACACAGAGTGCAAGGAGACTTCCTGGACTCTGAATCTTGAGAGTTTGAACTTCTAGCCTGTATCTGTCTACCAACCTCTCCCCATCTTTGCTAATATCCCCTAGGGCCAGGGACCACCATCTGGAGCTTTGGGGACTCCTGCACTGTCCAGCTGCCCCCCTGCCCCCCGCATCCTCTCCAGTCTCCAGAGTCTGTCCTCCACTAAACAGCCAGTATCAGGATTTGGAAAACAGCTCTCTGTCACAGCCAGCCTGAGCCTGCTGGCCTTTGGACCCTCGTTCTGCCTGGCTCACCTCTCCTGAGCCCTCCAACCAACTTCCCCTCACTCTCCCTTTTCAGAAAAGCCAGCCACTCTTCCTTTCCAAACTCACCCCTCTGGCCCCCACTCCACCCCTACCCCACGAGCGCATCCCTTTCTCCAAGCTCCCTGTGTCTTTCTCCCATGGAACCCATGAATTGTGCAATGACAGATGCTTGCAATGATCACCTCACACCTGGCTCTCCTGGCACGCCGTGCTCACTCGCTGAGAATCTGCTGGCTTAGCTTATCAGCCTAGTGCCCAGAGCTCATGGCCGTCATGGGGCAGCTGCCACTTAGGAGGAAGGTGGGTGTCACTGCGGAGTGCTGAGGACAATGCTGTACATTTATGAGTGCTTGGGAGCCCCCAGGCCTCTGGACACCATGACGCCCTTGGGCTCTCAGCAAAACCAGGCCAGAGGCCTTCTGTCTGCGGCCTAAACCAGTTACCCCTCAGCCCCTCCTCACAGGTTTCGGTGCTTCTCATTCAGTGATTTATAGACCATCAAATAAATTCCCCCCATTATCTTTCACATGCAGCATGCAGCCTTGCTGCCATTTAATAATGCATTTGGCTCCGTGGGCCTTTCCCTGGAGAAATTCAAGGCTTGGCTCCAAGGCGGAGCAGGCCCACAAGCCAGTGTGGGATGCACAGCTCATTTCAGACCCGACCCCTCAGCAGGTCAGAATCTCAGGCTCAGTGGCTAAACGGGCAGGGGCCCAGCTGCTGTCACATCATCTCCCTCCAGCAGGGAGAACCCAGGCTGAGACATCCTGGCCTCCACCAGGGTCCTCATGGGCAGCCTAGGAAAGGGTCAGAGACTCTGGTCCTTCCTCCATCCAGCAGGGTGCCTCCTCACCCTGCCCACCCAGGGATGCAAGTTCAGACACAGCAGCAGAGACTTGGAAGGTATCTGAGCCAGGCACTACGTCTAATGAGCGACTTGAATTGTCCCATTGCATCCCCACAATGACGTACAGAGGCCAAAATACTGTTACACCCGTTTTACAGATGGAGAAATCAAGCCTCAGAGAGAAACAACTTCTGTAGGGTTTTACAGGGAGAGACCCTGAGAAGGGTCTGGAGGTTCCATGCTGACCTGCACACTCACAACAAGGCATACAGGAAGCAGGGAGAGCTCTGGGTGCTAGAGTGCAGCAGCCTGGGAGTTGCTATCCCACCTCTGGGGACCCTCAGCTGTGTGAAATGGGGCAAGCATCCGACCCTCACTGGGCGTGAGCTCCACACTATGTAGCTTATAGAGACACACAACTTCAATGAGGCAATGCCGGGGCAGCTGCCAGGCAGACTGTCCAGTCCCAAGTCAGTCATCGCTGCACGCTGGAACAGAGGAACCAAGACACCGTCTTGCAAGGACCTGCAGGGAAGTTCCAACTGCTCCGGGCGGAAGTACAACCAAGGCTCAGAACCAGCTGCAAGCCCTGCAGACATCTAGGCCGAAGACGAGGCTACACCTCAGATCCGCAGGGGCTGGGGTCTCTCAGGAGCACCGCTCCCAGCACTGCCAGTGGGTCAGGCATCAGGCCCCCCCACCAGCCTGTGCCAGGCCTCCCTGAGCCGCTCTTTCCCTGCCCCCAGCCCCCAGGTCCACTCCCCTCCCCCTCTGGCTCCTGAAAGTTTCTGCTCCCACTTTAGTTTCCATGGCAATCACCTCTCCCCCTCTGATTGTTTTTGCCTTCTCAGTCATTTTGCCATCTTATGCTAAAGGGAGGGTGAAAGGGTGGCGCAGGGGGTCTGGCCAGGAGAAAGAGGACAGTCAGGGTCAAGGCTGAAGGGTGGCATCTGGGGTGTAGCTCAGAAGGCTTCTGGGCAGGGACTGCTCTTGGAAGGGCTCTCAAGCTGTCTCTCTGTGCAGCGTGTCTGCTCAGCCCTGCAGGAGAGGCCCGCGACGGGGCACGCCGGGCCCTGCAAGGTGGCTGGGATGGACTGCTTCTCACTGTCTTGCCTTCACACACAGGGCGGTCTCCAGCCCTGAGCCCTGTCTGTCTCCTTCGGAACACCCTTCCCTCTCCAAGGCCAGCTCCAGAGCCCTCTCCATGCAGTCCTTGGTAACGTCCCACCGCCTCCATCACCCCCCAAGCTGCTTTCTTCTGTACACTCCTTGTCCTGAGCTCACTCTCGAGAGCCTCTTTGAGAGGCTTTGCCTGAAGAGGAGAACAGCACCAAAGGGAGATGCCAGGACTGAGGTTCCACATTCCCAGACCCACGCGGCCAGCACACAGGAGGTCTGCAGGAGCAGCCCACGCCTGAGCCCAGAGAGAGCAGGGTCGCCACCCAGGCTCTCCAGCCAGCTTGCCTTGAAGCCTTCAGAAATTCGCTCTAGAACTCAATGTTCCCAGGTGGTAAAACAAAGGCAGAACTCACTTCCTCGCAGGCTACTAAAGGCTGGAGAGAGTTTGCAGATCTGAAAGAGCTTGGAAAATTCTGGAGTGTTGTTTGGCGCCCGGGATTATTTTTAGGTGCCGGATTGTGTGTCATGTATGGCCCTAGGGCCTCCTTGACCCCCAGGCCTCGTGGCTCTCTCTCTACCTGCCTCTGGCCAGTGCCACTGTAAGGCCCTGACCATAAGCAGCCGTAGTCACCGCCCAGGCTTCCGCGCACACACACACAGTGCCACTGACATGCCAGGGCCTGATGCTGGCTGTCTCATCCCAGGGGACTGAGGCGCCTCTGAGACTCAGCAGAGAGCAGCCCCGCCCAGGTGAGGGCGGAGGTGATGAACAGCATCCCGCTTCCAGCGCTCCTGCCAGGAAGGACCACGGGCCATCTTCTAGCTTCCTCCAAGGCTGGCCCACCTGGACGCCCTTCCCTCGAGGCCTCCGTGCTCTCCTGTGGTCAACAGTTCCCATCAGGATAGGACAGTGCTCCTTTCTCTTCAGTGCTGACAGTGCCAGCAGCCCCAGACCTGCACATCACCCCTTCCAAACTGCTCCCCCAGGCTGCACCTGCCCAGGCTTGTGCTAGGATAAGGCTGCTTTCCATGCACAAGGGGACGCCAGGGCCACAGTGGCTCAGGGTGTGGCACCTGTGTAAGCTGAATGATCATTTTATGCCCCTCCCTAATCTGCAGAATGAGACGGCATCAGCAGGCCTGGAGAAAAAAGAGTAAGACGTGAACACCAAGAAGATAAACTACAAGCAGGACCACAGTGGCCAATTAAGACTTTGGCTTCTTCACTTAAACTTTTTTGCTTGTCAACAACCCAGGATCCTCACAGCTGTTGCTAGGAAGCCAGACTTTCTGACGCTCACCCTGGGGCGCAAGAATACCCTTCCCAGGAGCTGGCATTTGAAAACACATGCAGGGCTCAGGAGATAGCTCACCGGTCTAAGCACCTACCTGGCAAGCGCAAGGACCTGGGTTCAATCCCTGGCATGCCATGTCAGCCCCAGAACCCCTCCCTGGTGCACTATGCTGGCCACCAGAATTGGGTGTGGTGGTGCTGGGGAGGCTGAGACAGAAGGATCTCTATGATCCTACAGCGCTCCATAGTAAGACTCTGTACCAAATACATACATACATACATACATACACAAATGATTTTTAAAAATAATAAAAGCATGAAGAAAATGCATGCAAGTTCTGGCACAACACAGGAAGGGGCAATTTGTGGTCTCAAGAGGGCTCCAAGACAGCCCCCAGCCTCAGAGTATTGACATTCCAGTGGGACACAGCATTGCTCAGATAAGAGACAAAGGAAGCACAAAAGAAGGCATAACTGATTCTGACAGGGCAGGGGAAAATCAAGGAAAGCTTCCCAGAGGAGACAGTATCTGGCGCAGGCCTTTGAATAGGATCCCAACAGACAAAAGGTCCAGGACACGAGGTGAAGCCACTGAGATTCAGCAGCACCCTGGGCCCCAGCTGAGACCTAACCTGACCTCCCTTTTGCAATGTCATAGAACTGGACTACCGTGAGGGCTTGGGCTTGCAGGACACTGGCCTGTTGTCCCATTAGCTGGATCTCTTAGGTTGGAGGGTGCTAAATGGTCCTGGACGAGGTCACCTTCCTAGGCTAGACCCCCAGGTCAGTGCTGTCACAGGGCAGTGTCCCGAGAGTGCCGCAGAAGGGGGGAGCCTGCAAGTCTTCAAGGCCTATAGTAAACAGTCTCCTTGAATTCCCCCAGCAGCCGATTCCAGGATTTCACACCACCCCTGGGGCAGTCAGGAAGTTCTTCCCTCTATCTAACCTACATCTCTCTTGCTGAAATGTACACCCACCTTGCTGGAGAGGCAGGGCAAACAAAGCCCAGAATGAAATGCCTCCTCACTAGACGCTCTGCCTGCTGCAGAGGTGGGGGTGGGGCGTGGGGACAGTCAGCGGGCAAAGACAGACTCGCCGGCTGGGGAACGTGTACAAGGCCCTCTTTGTGTGCACAATTAGTGCATAGGGCCCGGGGAGGGCCATGGGGATGTCCTCTCGTTGGGCCTCCGAGGCTTCCCTGACCCAATTTAGAAACTGTGTTTATTGTATTGCTCATGTCAAACCTTCCTGATGCGGTCTCTCTTCCCAGCATGCTCATGAATTTTCCGGGGCTTTAATCGTGCACAATCTGAGAGCGATTTATTAAGATTCCCCCCCCAATATGCTCCTGCTTGCTCTACAAAACATGGCAAATTTATTCCCCGCCATCAGTGGGCTCCCCTTGCCCAGAGCAGCACAATCACTCAGCAGAGTTAAGGCAGGAGTCCTGGTCCTGGAGGGAGGGAAGGCGCACCGAGTGTGAGTTCCCGGGGTGAGTGAGGTGTGTAATCCCAGAACCCCGGGTTTCTGCCTCAGTGTGCACAGGGCCCAGAATGAATTTTCCAGGGGTTCAGTTGTGCGCAACTGAGAGCCATTTATTAAGAAAACATGTTCCTGCCTTGACCTGGGACTTGGCCTCTCTTCCCACGCGTCCTTGTCCTGTCCAATGGGTCACCAGGGTGCGCCTGCTTATCGCGGGAATGAACACAGGCACAGCTGTGGCGTGCCTGCGCTTCCTCTGGACCGGGCACTGTGCTGAGTGGGGTCTCAGTCATGTGCCCGCAGCCCCGCGGGGCAGGTGCTGTTATCAGCAGGTCTCCGAAGAGGATACAAATCCTGGGGCATCATCAGTGCACCTGCACACTGCTTCTGCGTGGTCTACAAACACACCAAACACTGCAGAGCCAGAGTCAACCCAGACACAGTCCCTAGCACCTGAGGTCTGGGCCTCCTGGAGGCTTCGCCTTCCTCCATTCAGCCCCGCCCCCTCTCTGGTTGAGACTGCCTCCCGCCTGCCACCTGCCGCACACCACACCCCCAGCTTCTCCTTCCTTCCCTCAAAAACTCTGGTCCCGCTGCTTCCCCTACACTCCCCCCACCCCCGGCCATTTAGTTCAAAATTCTCAAAGCCCAAGTCCAGTGCCTCCTCTTCTACAAAGCCTTCCCAGGATCACCACAGGAAGGTCCTAAAGCGAAAGGGACATCGCCCTCTGACAGTGCAGGCGCTTGCTGTCCTCTTGTACAGCGCTCTATAGAGGGCATCGTTTCCTTCCTGTCCGTCAGTCCATCCGTCTGTCCGTCCGTCCCCTGGAGCTCTTGGAAGCAGGGTCCTTGCTCCTGACCGCAGGAGACCTCAGTGTAGGTGATCAAAGCAGCCCAAGGGCCCCCACCCTGGGCCTCAGCAGGACTCATTCCCTTTTTTGGGTGATGAACCCCACCGCCTCTGATACAGCCTAAGGACTCCTTTGCAGAAAATCCGTTTTAAATGCATAAAATAAAATGCCAAGGATTACAAAGGAAACCAATTACACTGAAATATGGTTATCAAAATACTTTTTTAAAAAATGCCACAGCAATATATGGGCTTTTTTATGAATGCCTTAAATAACAAGATCTAGGTCTAATAACTGCTGTCACTTTGAACAAAAACGTTATTTCAAGATGTCTACAACCAATTCTCCTATGACACGAGAGCCTCGGTGATTTCTATGATTTCCACAGTGTCGTCCAGCAGTCAGCGCCACTGCAGTTCAGCATCCACATTTGGAATGGAAGGAATTACAATCTGTAGTAGTCATTAGAAGTTAGGGAAAATAAACGGGGGGGATATATTTTTTTTTCTTTTTTTCCCCTGGCTTCCAATTACACCCAGATTTCTTCACTCTAGATTTCACCCAGACTTTGTGCATTAAAAGCCTCCCCATGACAAGCAGGGGTCAAGGGGAGAAACACAGGGGTTTGTCTTGGAACCATGGGCTGTGTGCTGGCTACTGCTCTGACCTTCTGGAAACCTCCACCTCCAGCTGCCTGCACGCCCACTGCCCAGAGGAATCCACCCCATGCCTGTGGTGGGGTTGCTCTAACAGATCCTAAAGCCCCTCCACGACTCTGGCTTGGCAGAGGCCCTGAGAACCATCCCTTAGAACTGCTGTGTCTGACAGTCCCTGCCACCACCCAAGGAACTTGTTTTATGTCCCGAAAGAGCAGGGCTGACAGGGAATAAATTGCCAAGGAAGACAGGAGTGGACTCCAACTGTCTGCCCAGCGCCCGCCCAGCCACCCCGCTGCACCCACTGCCGCCTGTTCTCTGGGAGAAATGAAAGCACCATTAATTACCCAGGAAGAAAGGGCGCCATGAGGACTCGCCCGCGCACTACACTGGGAGATGTATCTGGCCACGTTTCTGATCCAGACCCCAAGCCACTCCGCCTGGCTGTCAACCCTCTTCATCAGTGGGCCAGAAGTCCTCCTCCCTGGTGCCCCTCTGAGCGGGGTCCCCCAAAACCTCCACCTGTGTGCCGTCCCTGAGTGGACTGCTCTCTGCAAACAGGGCCCAAAGTGCATTCTCCAGGAGGGGGGACCTGAGAAACAGGGAAAATCTGTGTGTCGTCATTGTCCCTTTCACCGGCATTTTTTTTTTTGAACCTCTAGTCCATTGCTCAGTCTCAAGGACTCCACTCTGGAAGAGTCTCCAGCCTTGCCGAACCCCACAGCCAACTCTAGCCATCATCTCAGGCCCACGGACACTAACATTTCGGGAATCCTTTCCTCATCACCCACCAGCAGTGCACCTCCACCCAGACCCAGGTGCCCTGCAGGGGCTCTTTTAAGTCTAGAGGAAATCTTGCTGGCAGTTGAAGAGGGGGCCCCATGGCACCATGCCAGTGCCCATCTTCCAATGGGAATGAGCAACAGTGCCCTGAACTGGAGGAGCCGGAAGCCAGCATCTCTACTCAGCTGGAGGCACAAAGCCAGCAGATTCTCTGTACCCACGTGGGCTTGAGAAGGGCAAAGAGCAGGGCCAGGCTCAAGTTCAAGGCCCAGCAATGACTTCGTCTCCAGCCACAGGCTTCTTCTCCAGCTACTGCAGCTTTCCCAGCAGCAATCACTCTATTGGTCAGCGTGGTACCTCCAGACAGAGGGACGCTGGCCCCTGAGCGAAGGAGACCCACAAAAGATGTTCCCTGAAACACCAAAGGAGCCTCAGAGCTTCGCAAAGGAACAGCTAAATCCACCTCCGACCACAGTGCTCTAAGCACAGAGAGAAATAGCAAGGCAGAGTCCATGTCCAAACTAGAAAGGATCTCCTACCCCTCTTACTGAGTGCAAGAAGCAAGCTGCACAATGATAACTTTTCAAAGCACTGAGCTATATCCCCCATCCTTGTTTATGTTTAATTGTGAAACAGGGTCTCATTAAGTTATTAAGCTACCCAAGCTGGGCTTGAACCTGCAATCCCCTGCCTCAGCCTCCCAGAGTGCTGGGATGATAGGCGTGTACCACCGTCTCCAGCTGTTATTTTTATATCTTAAAAAAAAAGATGATGGCGCAGGATGCTGATGACACAGGGGACACGTTGGATAGGTGGGGATGGGGAGTACATAGGAACTCTACTTTCTTTTATTTTTTTTGTACCAGGACTCAAACTCAGAACGTTGTGCTTGCCAGGCAGGCATTTGTACCATTGAGCTACGTCCCCAGCCCAAATAACTGTATACTTTCTGCTCAGTTTTCCTAGAAACCTAAAGCTACTCTAAAAAGCAATGTCTATGAAAAAAATAGATTGAAAATCTTCAGAAATTAAAAGCACAGGAAAACTCCATCTCCAAAGTCCATGCTTCTCCAGATTGAATCTGGTTTTCATCATCCTTGGGCAGGTCCCAGCTTGGCAGGAACACTCCTAAAGCTCCACCTGGGGGTCCTATGAGGTCCTCTGTAAGCGGTTTGTCTGGGCCTTTCCATCTGCCTAGAATGCCTCCTGCCATCATCTGATGGTTCATAGCATCCTCTCAGAAAGGCCCTAATTTCAGAAGTCCTCACCCCTGAAATGCAGGCTCTCTGAGGACAGTCTGTGTGCTAAGAATCTCTCTGTAGCCTCCAGAGCCACTCAGAGCCTGGCACAGAACAGGGGCTCATTAAGGGTGTGCAGAGCCAGTGGATGCCCTGGGATCACATTAACATTTCTAAGAGCCCCCAGCCCTGTCTAGACATCTCTCTGGGGCCACTCCTCTGGCCTTCAATTGTAGTTCCCCTACCCTCGTTAGCAGCCTTAGCTCCTCTGAGGCGGTGGCAGCCAGGGCTCGGTGGCAGCCAGGGTGCCACCAGGGCTCAGTGGCAGCCAGGGCTCACACTCTGATGTGTGCCCCAACCCGCTAGATCACCCAGCTCAGGAATCGCCAACGCAATACCAGCGGGGGCCAGGAAAGGACACAAATGGGAAGCAGGCTGGACCAGCCTAAGATCATGAACTGTGAGCACCTCACCCCTGCAGTCCCACTGATGGCCATCAGAAAAGCCTGGTGATCTCATTATAGGAGAAGCCACTATGTAGATTTTAATGTCAAAGCCTCCTGATTATTCATTGTAGGCAACTAATTCACTTTCTTTCTTTTTTTTTTGAGACAGGGCCTCACTATATAGCCTCAGGCTGGCCTTGAATTCATGCATAGACCTGGTTGGCCTCAAACTCGAAGTGATCCTCCTGCCTCAGCCTCCCAAGTGTTGGGATTACAGGCATACACCACCACACCCAGATCACATTTAAGAATAAATAATGGGACTGGGGCAGTAGCTCAGCAGTAGAACACTTGCCTAACATGGGTGGGGGCCTGGGCTCCATCCCCAGCCCTGAAAAATAAATAAATAAGTGGCAAAAAAAAGCCAAAACTACCCCCGACACACCGATTCTGCCATCTCATCATTCCAAGCTGAGGCCACACCCCAAGACCTACTCACCACAGAACCCAAACCTGACACAAAAGGAACCCAAAGACCAGCCAATTCCGGAGGCAGCCACGTCCACTCTGTGGCTACCAGCTGTGTGTCCCTAGGTGAAGGACCTCACCTCTCTGAGCCTCTGCTTCGTCCTCTGTAAAATGGGCGGGGAAGAATCATAACGGTCCCCAGGTCCCCAGGCGCTGTGCGGGCGCTTGGGTGACCCTGAGGGAGAGGCTCTGGTACAAGTACAGAGGCACAGTCTGAACGGACTCATCTGGAGCCTGACGAACGGCCACAGCTAGGCCTGGCCACAGAAGCAGACGTCACAGGGGGCGGGGCTGCCCGCGGGCCCCTCCTCCATCCTCATCCCTGCCCTTGAGGGGAACACAGAAGCCTGCCCTGGGAGGGCTCCCAGCAGCCTACTCTGCCCAAACTCCAGCCTTCCCACATGGCAGACGAGGGCACTGATGGAGACTCATACTGACTAAGACACATTACACGTCAGGCACTGTGCTGAATTCTTCAAATAAATTCCTGTCTTTTATTTTTATTTTTTTACTTTCTCAGAAATCCAAGAAGGTAAGGATTTTTTTACTTCCCTATTTTATAGATGAGTAAACTGAGGCTCAGAGGAGTGACCTGGTTTGGGCAAGGTCAGCCTCGAGGCCCTGCAGCCTCCATTTGGCCCAAGTCTCTTTCAGCACTCTCGGCTGTCACTCGGCCTGCTGCTCCTGCCTGCTTTCCTCGTCCCACAGGGCTGTGACTCCTTCATGGGCCAGGCACTGGCCCAGACCTGGGGACACAGGAACAATACTGGCTCCTGCCTCTGGGCAGCCTCGCGGGGCTGTAGCACAGGGGCGGGGAAGCACCCACTCTGCCTGGAAAGCCACTTTGTGGAGGGGATGGCACCATGGCCAGGGTCACCAGGTGCACAGGAGGTGAGCCAAAGGCACTGCCAAGCTTGAGACAGACACTGAGGACCGCAGCCGGGCAGAAGCATCCGTGCTTGGCCAGCACACAGATGGGGCACATGTAGAAACAAGAGAGAGACACAGACTGGAAGGGAGAGAGAGATGCACAGCCTCAACCTATCTTTGGGGTCCCTCAGCTCCCCAAAGAGGTCTGTCTACCTGGGGAAGGCATTCACTGGCCAGATACCAGCGCAGTGTCAGGGCGGGGTCTGGTCACACCGTGTCACCACAAAGGCCCTTGCCCAGCAATCCAAAACTGAATTCAGGCACACCAAGCCCAAGTCACGAGAAAAATGGAGACTATGGAAGGCTTAGAGTGGCAGATGGGGGACAGCGGCCCACCCATCCAGGCGCCCTCACACCCCTTCTTGGGAACGTGTCTGCCCTCAACTCCTAAGGCCATGAGTGTAAAAGAACTCCGGGACCCTGATAATCCTCAGTGTCTGTCTCAAGCCTGGCAGTGCCTTTGGCTCACCTCCCCCAGGACTTTCACTCCTGGGGCAGGCTCGTCAGATCCTCTTGCTCTCCCGGTACCCTCTTGGTTTTAAAACTGTAGGCTCCACATTCTGGAGATCCCTTGCCCCCTGGACAAACCAAGATGGTCATTCCTCTGCCAGGGTTTGGCCTCTCTTGTGCATTCTTGCTTAATTCTGACAAGTATTTACCAAGGGCCCAGATCAGGTGGTGGTAGTGATAGAAGGCCACCCAGGGCTTTCAGGCCAATGGGACACATACAAAAACAAGCGTTGAAAAGCTATAAATAAGTAGAGGCCTTTGCAAAGAGCCCACATTTATCGCTGGCACAGGCTTAGGCTTGGTGTCTCTGAGCCACGCTCTAGGAGATGAGGATGGTGAAATCCGCTTGGCTGCCCCCCGTCCTCCCTTCCTCTTCGTCTCTGCTCTTCTATTTGCCTTCTGCAGTAGGAAAAACATTTTAAAGTAAGACCTAGGCATCTCACCATCATATGTTCAGATTGCTGAAAATAATTTTTGGCTTGCATCAGAAAAGGTGTCCAAAGCTAAAGTCATAGTTGAAAGGAAAGATGGTACTTACAATATCACAGGATGGTGGATATATTCACTCACATGTGGATTTTATATAGCGCTTTGTAAACAAAAAGAAAACTCCAGGTAGAAAATATACAAATGCATGACTGTGGGTGCATGCACGATGCACGGGCTAAAGGAACAAGTATTCAGGGGGCGGGATATCACCTACAGACTCGCGGCTAGGGAGAGATTTAAGGAGAGACTGAAACATTCATTTCTCGGACATTCCACGGAGGAGAGAGGTCCAGGCAGTGGTGCAGCTGGGGTGAGCTTAGAGGCACTCTGTGGTCATGCAGGCTGAGGATCTGGATGGCACAGGGCAGTGGGACAAGAGACAGATTGGCATAACCCCCCCAGTGCTCCCACCTTCCCCCTTAGCTCAGCAGCCACTGTCCTCACCCCAAGAAAAACTCAGGGAATCCAACTAAATCAAAGCCAGAGGCCCAAGATGGCACCATCTCTATGCCTGTGCCCAGGTATCCACCCCACGCTACCTATCACTCTCTCAGCCAAACCTGTCCTCAGCTGCCTATGAAATAACATCTTCCAAGGGGACAAGGAACCACTGGGTCTCCTCCCTGCTTGGGGAGGTGGGGAGGATGGGCGAGGTGGCATTTTAAAATTGTTAACAACTGGCATCTGTTAATTATTATTTGCCCACTTCTGTTTTGCTTTCGCCCACACCATTGCCCAGCCCACTCAGCGGCCCCAGCCCTGAGAGATGGAAATACCACCTCCCTGCAGAGAGGTAATTTGGGGGTGCAGTGGCCCTTTGCACAGGCAGTGGGGTGCTCCTAGACACGGCACCCACACACTTCCTGGGTGGTGAGCTGAGAAAAACAGAACCAAGGCACTAGGGCATCTCTCCTGATTCCCC
Organism: Octomys mimax; assembly: GCA_002564305.1. Taxonomy (NCBI): domain Eukaryota; kingdom Metazoa; phylum Chordata; class Mammalia; order Rodentia; family Octodontidae; genus Octomys; species Octomys mimax. The sequence continues at coordinate 7,421 of NDGM011191431.1, read as the reverse complement.
CAACCCTGAAATTCTGGGGATGTCCTCTTGGTGCCAGAGCAGTGACCCTTCTGCTCAAGCCAGGCCCTTTTCACACTCAGCCCAGACATTTCTGGGCAGAGCCCCAATCAGTGAGCTGCAAATGGCATGGAGTCAATGGAAGGAACATCCCCCAAGAAGCCAAGGGAGGCCGAGAAACCAGTGCTTGTGCCCCTCTGGTTGGAAGCAAGTGTTGGACTACATGGGGACCGGCACACCTGCTGGCTCTGCGAAGGCTGAAAGAACTCAGAGAACAAGCGCATGGCTATGGGACACAAAAGGGCTCCTAGGCCCATGGGAAGGCAATGTGGGCAAGGGATATCCTACTGGGGTTCTGAGGGCCCTGAACTTTGAGCTGAGAAGCTGGGTCTACACCCAGGGAAAATGGGGAGTCCCTCAATATTGGGGGAGCGACTCCATCAGACTAAGGTTTGGAAAGCTTCTCTGGGGGCAGTGTGGACAGGATGCGAAGCAGCCACCTGGCAGGAGGCAGCACCTGGGCTTTGGCTGAAGGAGAGGAGGAGAGGGTGCAGGAGACACACCCAGCCCATGGGGAATTAGTGGTCTCGGAAGGAGAGAAAACCCCCGGCTGGGGCTAGGCAGTGCAGTTTCTACTGCAAGAGGGAAGCTGAGGGCCACACAGGGGCTGCTGGGGGAGGAAGGGTTTGCAGTGGGAAGAAGCCGGATGAGGACTTTGTGGCAGATGAAGACATACCTTTGGTGAAAATCACTTCTCTCCATCTGGGACTCAGGACAGTAGGTCAGGATGAGACACTAACAGACAGATTTGGGAGGAGTCCAGGTTCCAGGGTCACTGATATCCTGGACATGAATGGGGTTCCGGGAAGGGAGCTGGTGGGTAGAGAGGGTGCCCAGGGCAGGGGAGCCCAGAACATGGACAGAGAAGCATACAAGGGCATGTAGGACACAGTGACAGAGGACAAAAGGGGGCAATTGGAGGCTGGTGCCCAGCCTGGGAGGCTGCTGGAGCCAGAGGAAAAATATCACAGAGACAATGACCCCATGTGGTGTGATCCTTTTGCACGCCAGCTCTTGAGCTAGGGACCTACACTGACGCTCCCAAGAGCATTGGGGGCCATTTATAGAAAACAAACAGCAGCTCAGCATTCAGACTCTGAAGCCTCGCTCTGGATCCATACCCCCTGAGCCACCAAACGTGGTTGGGGTGATCAGTATTTTCTGACCAGTCAGTGATTGATATGTCCCATGGAGAAGAGGTTCCTAGGCGCAGAAGCTGACCAGGTGGAGGCAGATGACCACATCTCCAGCTGGGAAGGGTGGTTGGGACACAAGTCTGGCCAGGGCTCCCACAACTTCCCCCAGAGGCTGGCCCAGGCTGCTGGAACAGGAGCCGCCCATCTGAGGAAGGATCTAGAAGCGTACAGCAGGGGGTCAGGGGCCGGAAGTACCTTTAATTCTCATTCTGCCTTTAGAATCCAAACTTGGAAAACAATGACCGCTAAAAGAAAGTTGATGACTAAAATCTTTGACTGTTGCTATTTTAGCAGTCAGGGTGGAGTAAGTGCTGTGACGTTGGGCATACAAACTTTGACTGACATCACCGATCTCATGTTGTAGCCTAATTCCCTATTATAACCCCATTTTCTTTTTCCACCTATCTTCTAAAAGCCTTAGCATGGGAGAAAGGCCAAATAATACTTTCTAAACCTGAGAAGGGCTTAGAGATAAGTGAAATTCCCACTTGTAGACCATGAGTACCTAACAACTATACTAGAGAGAGCAGGGTTTAATTCAAAGAAATCAATCAATAATGGAATTCCAGAAGTGGTCTAGGAGAGCTCATGAAATTATTACCAGGATCATCCAACACCCCACCCAAGTGCAAGACTGTCTTCAGTTCTCACCAAGTCTTTGCTAGAAAAACATCCTAAGACCTGCCTCCTTCTCCAACATCTCCTCTCATAGAAGCTTGGCCTCTAGAGAACAGTTCCTGGCACAAGGCAGACACTCCATGAAGATGTGCTGACTCTATTACCCTAGATAGCAGCTCACTCTCGTCACAGTCCAGGGACCTGAAGGCCTCCCCAGAGTCCGCAGAGTGCCGAGAGCCACCCTCCCAATAGCTGCCGTTTTGCACATACCTTTGAGGGATAACCTATCTCTTGGTTCTTGAGGACAGTGTCGTAAGTGATCAGGAAGGGCTTCTGAGCATGTGTAGATAGCCCTTTCAAGTCTGGAAGAATCATCCATCATCATCATCATTACCATCTGTTATGCTGGGCCTCACCCATGCTAGGCAAGCACTCTACCATCAGCTATGTCGCCAGTCCACTGAACAGCACTGGCGCAACACCCAGATTCAAGCCAGACTAGCGACGGCATACACCCGGCTCAGCTCTCTGCTAAAGCTAGGCACCTATCCCTCACCATGGCAGTGCTTGCAGCCTCCTCCAGTCACAGGAGTGGCTCTGTTCAGTTTATAGGGGAGGAAGTGCTCCACATGGATCTCTTGCCTGCAAAGTAAATTCCTTCTTGGGAGAAAAGTATTTCTGCAAAAATTCATTGAATTTAACAACCATTCATGACATGCACATTACGTGTTTATGGATCTCTCTTGTTTTTGTCTATGTTTGCTCCATTTTCTCTTGGGACCAGCATTCCAGTGTTCCTAAGGGATCCTTCTTTACCAAATTCCAGCTCTGTGGAGACATAGAGCCCAAAACTGGTGGCACGAAAGGGGGAGAGAGACAGACAGACACCATGTCGGACAAGTTCAAGTTCACTCTGTTCTCCTTGGGTTCCTTACACATGTGAGGATAAAACCTCTTTATCTTTGGCGAACTTTGAGGAATCTCTTGTATCTGCAGGACCCTAATGACAGCCATATAAGGAAGTTCCCACACAGGGGCCATCCCTATCCAGTGTCCAACTCATATAAGCACTGAGTTGGACCCTGGATATCCCGGGCTAACAGAGGGTCCTTGTCCCTCAAGGGCTCTCCAATCCTGCAGCAGACTGACAGGCTCGCGTAACTTTCACAGACCCCTCAGAAATGTTCCTCCAAGGGCCTCCCAAGATACCAGCGACTGAAGAGGCTTCTAGTTTAGGCCTCTCCTTCCATAGCCAGAGCATTTGCCACTTAAAATTGGGGCCATCTTCCCCAAGAGGAGGCTGTTTCTGGGATGAAAGCCACCTCCCCACAGTATCTGTTTATGCCCTGAGCAGACAGGGCCCTAGGTCACGCTGGCCTCCCTCACTGTGGGCCGCCCTTACCTCTGCATCACAGGGAGCCTGGTGTGCCAGCCTATCCTACCATCAGGGGATACTGTGCTCCAGACAGCAGGTCCAGAGCAGCCCCTGGGTCTGCCCTAAGCAAGGTCCGGCCGGTGCACAGCAGCTGCTTCGTTAAAGACTCTCTGAAGGGTCTCTGCCACCTCCTGGGCCTTTTGGAGACAGAAGGTGAGGCCACAGCCAGGATCAAAACCCAAGACTGACCTGCTGACAATCTGCCTTTGAGCTCCTCACTTCCTTCCCCAAACCCACCAGCTTCCCAGCCAGGAGGGCATGGTGCAAGTCCAGTACGTCCTGCATGAGAGGCAAAGGTCGAAGGCTGTACAGATGCCATCTGTAGTCACCGTTCCAGCCCCACCACCCATCACCCACCATCACTAGCAGCGCTGCTGCCCACCAATGCCTATAAGAAGGCCTGTGTGGGGACTCCCTTGCCCCAGCACCCAAATCCTCTCCTAAGACAAAGTTCAGCAGCTCTGAATTACCAAACTCAATTACTCCAAGGAGAAGCTCAGCCAGACAGGCACTAGAATAAAGACGGCAGATAATTCCCACTGGCAGGTAATTGCTCCCCTGAGAATTTCAGATAATAAAAGAGGAATCTAAAAGAAAGCATTTTCCCCCAGAAGGGAAGGGGAAGAATGTGCAAGGATAAACAGAAGGCTCTTCCCTTCCCCACTTCCCGCCCTTCAGACCTCATGGGCTATGTCGCTGCAGGGTGGATCCCAGGAGGGCTGCAGGACTCAGGGGGCCTGGGACCAAAGTCAGGAGACCCAGTTCTGGAGTTCTGGTTCTCTGAGGATAACTGACTCCCATGTCCTTCCCTAGCCACACATAAGGACAGCCTCAGGGCTCCTGGTACACACAGGCTCAGAGCACAGGGCTGCCAGGTCACCTATTCTATGTGGCCATCTCTTCCCCTACGGAGGCCAAAGGCTCTTAGAGGGCAGGTTCTTAGCTGTCCCATCATGCCCTTCCTCACCACCTGGCCCTGGCTACCCCATGAATGATCTGTCACTGGATCCAGGTGGTGACAGAGGGACAGTTCACTGATTCACATGTAGCCAGTTACTGGGCCCTCTAGCCTTGGTTTCTTTCATTGTAAAATAGGGCAAATGCATCAAACATACAGATGCCCATAATGCACATCTCCAAGAGCGTTACAGAGCCTGCCAACAGGCTCTCCAAGAAGAAAGTGTCCTGCCACTGAGGCCCGGAGGCTTCTCAGCAGGTTTCCTTACAGCACAGCTTCTCAGAGCCTTCATAATTACCCATGGGAATTGGAACTATACAAGACTGCATGAGCAGCCTTTCGCAAGCCCCTCTCCTCTCTGAGCAGGGGCCTCACTCGCCTACCAGTACATACGTCCGCTGACGATGGCTGCAGACTTATGACATGACGAGAACATAATAAAACACTTAGGAGGGTACAGGGAGCCCTAGGAGACACTCCCCGAAGATACAGGGCTTATGGTAAGTTTTGAAGGAACGAAGAGACCTCTTGGGCAGAGACGGGGAGGGGACATTCCCTGTAGCAGGAACACAGAGGAGAGCTCGGGCACACTGGTCCTGGCTATTATCCTCCAAAAATAAGAAAGGATGAAAAGACAAGACAGGGACATTCTTGAGGAAAAAAAAACACACACACACACATGTGGAGTTTAAGGCCCTTGGGTAAAAAGCATGGCTTCCTTACAAGTATTTCTCCTGCACCAAGCATTACGCGAAGCACAAGTCTTACAACACTCCTGCGAAGCAGGTTCTCTTTGTCCCTTGCATTGGAGCCAAGCGAAGTGGCTGCTCCTATTCACTCAGTTACCAAGGGGCCGGGCAGAGATCTGAAGCCAACAGCACATCCATTTCAGACCCAGGGCCGCGGCCAACCTGTGTCTCCACCCCGAAGCCATTACCACCAATGTAGCGCAGGTCTGCTGATTCTTTGTTCCCGGAAGCCCCTCTCCATGCCTTGATTTTTTATTTATATTCCACTGGACAGCTCTTCCCAAATTTGTACATAAGTCATTCGTTCTAAATTTTTAAAAGGAGTCTTGGCCGTGGGTGGGCAAGAACAAACCGAGACACAAGTTGGCAGGGACAGGAACATGTGGCCAAAGCCATCAACATCCTCCACAAGATTTATGTCTCCAGCACGTGGCTGCAGCTTGATTTATGGGCTTCTGGCCGCTGTGCTAAGAGGGAGTGGCCTCTCAGGGGAGGAAGGCATGGCCACCATCATCAAATAGCTCCATAATCGGCTCAATCACAAGGAAAGAAGGCACCAGCCCCTTTCCTGCCCTCCTGGAAAGGAAGTGAAATTGTTTGCCTTAATTCAATTAGGTAATTAAGTAGACAATACAAAGAGAAATTCCAGCAAGGATATAAATACTTAAAATCCCTGTGCTGAGGATGTCAACAACAAACAGGAACTCGGGGTGGAGGAAGGGGCCGCCTCCAGGCTGGGCCAGGCCCTCAGAGGTGTGTCTCCTAAAGGGCGGTGGTTTATAATTATAGGCACTTACCCGTGCCAGCTCTGTGATAAGCACTTTACAGGCATTACCTCACTCAGGCCTCCAAACAACCCAGCTGGGTGACGTAGGTGGCACTATTAGCCCCACTGGATGGAAACTGAGGTGCCCAAAGTGAAATGACCTGCTGGAGGGCACACATTAGCAAGTGGCAAAGCTAGCCGGAGCCTCAAACCCACATCTGCTCCCTCCAAGTCCCTCTGCTCCTTCCCCAGAAGCATGTGCAAGATGAAAAGGGGCTCTAGGACTGTCTGGGCCAGACGGGAAACTGAGGCAGCCCTGACTATCTCCCAGCCCCCTCAGCATGTCGCCTCCCAAGCACTCCTCTGACCTGGTTATAAACTGCCATAGGGAGCCAGGCGAGCTGAAGAAAAGTTAACTGTGCGATGCTGTTTGCAGCACCGGGCGAGCAGGTGTCCCAGGGCCAGCTGTAGCCCCACTCGCTCTGAGAAGCCCTGGGACCTCTCCCAAAACTGCTGCCCGCATCTGCTAATGGGGATGGAGGAAGAAGCTGAAGGAATCCGAGGATCGACTGAGCTCCGCTCTGCTGTCTCCACAGGCAGGGACACACTAATACACAAGCGCCCTGGAACTGATACCCAGGATGTGGGTCGTGGGAGGATACTAGGTAGAAGGAAAACTTCAACTGCCTTAAAGAATCTTTGTCCCTATTAACTTCTTGTTTTGCTCATCAAAGTCATCCCCTTAAATATCCACATTCAGAAACCTCTTTGGGGGCCATTTGAATCCCTGCACTGCTTTACAAAAAAGTAAATAAATAATTCATAGTTTCTCTAACATAGATGCCTCTCTACACAGAACTGCCTTCAACAGAGGCAGTAAGTTCAGAGTACCCCACGACCACTGCCAAGTGATCTTCTTAAATAATAATAATAATCAATACTAAACCCCCTTGCATTTGTGGTATGCTTGCAGTGTACACATGCTGTACTCTGTTCTTGCTTCCCCACATCTAATTTTAATCTAACAACCCACCGGAGCTTGCCATGAGCCTTAGGCAACCCCAGGCCTCTAGCCACTCAGCTCTAACATGGGCAGGTTGTACCAGGAGGCTTCTGCTAGGCCTTATGGGTTGTTAGGAACACCAAGGATTAGAAATGTGAGGCAGGTCACATAGCTGGTAGGTATGTGAGGCAGGTCACACAGCTGGTAAGTATTGCCACTTGGACTCAAATCAGAGCTGTAACAGCGCCCTGGAACACACCCCACCCCCAGCTTCTCTCCTCTGCCAGGCTCCTGGGTGGTAGAAGCTGGTTATGTAGTCTTCTCCCACCTCTCATTCCAAGCCCAGGATTCTGTGGTCACTGACACATCCCTGCCCCAACCTTAAAGGCACCAGAAGTCAGGGGGAGAGTACTGGGGGAAGACAGGTGCTGCAGAGGATGAATTAATATCAACTTCAACAGCAGCCAACAAGCAGAGCTGGGGATGCAGCACTGTGCTACGGTGCTACAGGTTTTGCCTAGCCTGAGCGGGGTTTCAGGTTCAATCCCCAGTTCTGGGGAAGAAGAAAAGAAGCAGAGCCAGGGGCTGGGGAGATGGCTCAGTGGAATAAGTGCTTCCCTGGCAAGCACAAGGGCCTGA
>NDGM011191426.1:0-12062 GCA_002564305.1 Octomys mimax | reverse complement strand
CATACAGCCGATTGGGGTTCTCAGTGTTAACTGCACCATGGTTAAATAACACCGTTCAGGCTGCTTATCTGCCTCGCAGGCTGTGGCCCAAGATCCCCTTTGTACTATTTATTTCCTGGGGCACGGCGGCGCTCTGTCCTCCTTTCTGCATTCCTGTGGCACTCTGCTTGTATCTCCTGGACAGCATACATTAGCTTCCTAAAACTCCAGTCTGAAAGAAAACCTCAGTCTTTTCATGAATGAGTTTGATCCATTTATATTTGCTGCGTATATTACGGGCGTTGACTGCCAGCTGGCTCTGGTCTTCGTACTTGCGAGCATTTTCCACTCTGTCTCTCTTTTCTCTTCCTGCTTCAAAATATTAAATCAAGTCTTGCTTAGCTTCTTCCCTTTAACTGTTTAGAAGTTATATATTGCCTTTAAAAATAATTTTAGCATCCAACTTTCTGTTTTTCAACTTGAGTGCTGAACGTCTAACTTAAAACCCATTTATGTCACCCTCCAAGACAGGATAATGTTAGAAGGTTTTTAACTTTGATCCTTCCTCCAACTTAAATCAAATGTTTGCCATGCAGTGTAGTTCCAACTTGCATTTAACACTCCCCAAAGTGTGGTGGGTTTTTTTTTTTTTTAGTTTTATACAATCATTGCATATTTAGATTTAGCAACACATTTTCAAATCTCATTTCTTCAGGACTTGGCACTGCTGCTTTTTTCTTCTTGGGGTAAATCTTTCATTTAAGTCCACAATTGCTTCTATGCATTTCTGAAATTCAAAAGCTTTGACAACCAACAAGCACTAAGACTTTTTCAGAACATTAATGTGTTCTGCTGGACAAGGCTGCCTCACGTTTTGTTGAAATGTTATGTGTGGTGTCTCCCTAAAATCCGATTTGGGGTTCCTTTCTGCGCCTGTCCAGCTGCTGAGTTACAGAACCATCATCCCATGCCTGTGTGAGCCCCGGCAGGACTCCTGTCCCCACCCCCAGTTGAGGGGTAGCAGGTCACAACCCAGCATTCCGGGCACCCTCTTCAGAGCCACCTCTCCTTCCTGTACCCTTAGCACAGCATTTGCACCTGTTGTCCTGGCCTTGGATTCGCACCCACCATGGAGGCTTCGCTGCCTCGTGCAAGCCCCGCTCTCAGGATCCCCCCATACCCCTTGTTAGAGCACCTTTAGGCCACCTTCCCAGCGATGCTGGGTGATCCCTCTGAGACCTAGGTCTGGCCAGGGCTCAAGGAGCCTCAGGGTTGGGAAGCCTCTTCAGCCGTTCCCTTTATGTGTTGTCAATTGAAAAATAAACACAATGGTGAGTGGTATGCAGGGTCTACTTCCAGATGTGTGGAAAGCAGATGTGTGTGTGCCGGTTCAGAGGCAAGCACCCAGAGCTGCATTTATTTCTGGGGTGGGAAAAAGACTGCTGCAGTGAATATTCTTCTATGGGGCTTACCTTTCTTCTACCATGTGCTTCTATTATTTTCGATTTCAAAAGTAACTCAAAAACAAACAGCAACATCAAACCTTTCTTTGTTCTCTCTTGCCTCCAGCAGCCCTCTATGCCTTATTTCGTTACTTGCAGGCACTTCTTGTGTGAAGGAGGCCTCGGACCATGTGGCCTGCATTTTCCCAGTTCCTTTTTACACACCCTTTGAAGAGCGCATCCTTTTCGGCGTCTCAGCCTTGGGACTGTGACCCACGTACTAGAAGAGTCTCTGGCCCACCCAGCAGGGTCGAGGATGCGTGAGCATCGCTGTCCCTCACAAGGATGTATGTCCGCATTATTTCTGGTCTTGGGCCTATGTGGGAGAGGGGCTGGGTAGGGGGGTGAGGCTGGCATGGCGGGGACCCCGAAGGCACTCGGTAACCCAGGGTACCAAAGTGCCAGGCTCAGAGTGCTGAGTGACTCTGTGACCACACAGATCCCAGCCCGTGTCCCCTTGGATGCAGAGAGCGTTGAGTCCCCTTGGACCTGCTCAGGAGCCCTGGAGGTGCCACGCAGGAGCCAGGCAGGGACCCCAGAACCCCAGGGAGAGCACGTGTGCCGCACTTAGACCTCCAGGCCTTGACAGCTTCCCTCTCCTCTCAGCTCTTGGCTCATCAGCCCTCCTCTCCTCTTCCATTCCAGGTCTCTAATGGACTGCGCCTTGCTGCTGGCTTCCAGCTTCCAAAGTCTTTCATGTGAGACCCAGAGTGGGGCTCGAGGTGGCTTCAGGAAATCACCAGCCGCTCTGAGCGGGGCTCCCCGCGCCTGGACGTGACTTCTCCCTCTGCTCTTTCTTTTTTTTCTCTCTTTGTGTGTAAATTTTATTACCTTTGTGGTTTTGGAGAAACACTTTACATGCATACATGCCCAACTCAAAAAGCTAAAGGGTTTCAGATAAAGCTGAAGTCCTGTCTTCCCCTCCCTCCCGACCATACATCCAGCTCAGAAGCAACCCAGAGAGAGGCTCTACCCATCAGGGCTTCCAGGCCTCCCCTTGAATACAGCATCACTCTGTGTGTATGTGTGTGCGTGTGTGTGTGTGTGTGTGTGTGTGTGTGTACACTGCATGCTGTTGGATTCTGACAAATGGATCATACCTTTGAAGCCTTTTCCACACCATGTTCTATCTCAGGCGCACCTGGAGAGCTGTACCTGTCATGACCACCTGGTCCCATGTGGCACCTGTGCTGTGGCCATACAATACCTGCTTTGCTAACTCAGAACCTAAATGTTGATCCATTCATCAGCTGGGGCTCCCAGGACACAGGCCTGCTTAGCAACACACATTCATTTCCTCGCAGCGCTGAGGGCTGACATCTGAGTTGGTTCAGGGCAAGGACTCTCTCTTATCTCTCTTCCTCTTTTTTAAATGCATTTGGTACAGGATCTCACTATGGAGCTCAGACTTAGAGTGATCTTCCTGTTTTCAGCCTCCTCAGTGCTGGGATTACAGGCATGTACCACCAGGCCCAGTCCTCGTGGCCAGCTCAGTATGTAGTACTGGGGCTCGAACCCTGGTCCCTGTGCTTGCCTAGGCAGGCACTTAGACTGCTGAGCTATCTCTGCAGTGCCTCTCCCCCTTCTTATAAGGCTGCCAGTCCTGTTAGACAGCACATCCTGAAGGCCTCACTTAACCACAGTCACCTCCCAAGTGCCCTGTCTTCTGACAGAGTCACACTGGGGTCTAGAGCTGTGACGAGTACAGTTTGGGGACATGAGCGAGCCGGTAGCAGCTGGGACACAAGTGAGTATCCTCATGTAGCATCCTCTCTGTGCCTTGCCCCACCTGCCATGCTGCTTGGCCCACAGCGCATGATCAGCAGTGGCTCAGTGGCTCGTGACTTTGCTATTTGTGTCTCTGACAAACGCTGTCATTGAGGAGCTGGTAAGCCTCAGCCTGGTCACCTGTACAAGGTAGGCAAGGCTTTGAAGAGCGTCACACAAGCCTCCAGGACAGTCCCAGTGGGGACACTTCCTATCTATCCTCTTAGGGACTCCTCTTGACCTCAGGGTGGTGCCATTATTTGCCCCAAAATAGCAACCCTTAATTCACAGGGAGAGGAAGTAAAATAAAACCTATGGCACAAATGTTTTTCCAAAACCAAACATGTGGAAAGGTTTGCTTTTAGGTGAAAAATACATTACAGCATGAAGCCAGGCATGGTGAAGGCAAATGCCTGTCATTCTAACATTCTGGGAGGCTGAGGCAGGAGGATTCCAAGTTTAAGCCCAGCCTGGGCAACTTAGCTAGGTCCTATCTCAAAATATAAGATATTATCCAAAAGGCTGATGGTGTAGCTTATTGCAAATGCCCTGGGTTCAATCCCCAGTACAAGCAATTGAAAGAAGGAGGAGGAGGAGAAGGAGAAATAGAGGAAAAAGAAGGAGGAAGAAGATGAGAGGGAGGAGGAAGAAGAAGAGGAGAGGGAGGAAGTTAGAAGTCATTCATCCTCTCAGGTGAGACCTTAGGCTCACCCAGCATCCCCTCCTCATACAGGATTTCCAACTGCGGAAGAGGCTCCCTGCCTGTTCAGGGAAAATCTGGCTCTCTCCAGGCGCCAGGACTTGCTGGAGGTCTGGGGAAGAGTGGGGCCTCCGATGTGGGCCCAGCTGGCGCCGGAGTTTCCGTGTTTTATCTCGAAGAGAGAAATTAGCCTTGGATCTGCTGTTTCCCCTCTGTCACTGCTCACAGCCACCCTGGGGAGCACGGTGCAGCCTTGCACTCTCCCAGACCTGGCGAACGCACCACAGTCCCCAGCTGCAGCCCAGATGACCGCGGCAGGCAGGGTAGTCAGAGCACAGCCCCATGGAGCTGGGGCAACCTTGCATGTTGTGTGACAGCCAGCTCCCAGCCCCTGTCCCAAGCTCTCCAGGCATCAGACATGTCTAGGACAGGCCCTTGTCCCTGTGAGCCTAGCTCTTCTGTCTGGAAAGTGGGGTATGGGCAAATGAAAGGGGGCGGGAGGTTGGGCTCTCCGTGCCTTCAGCCCCCTCCTCAGGCCTGCTCTGCGTGCAGCCTCCCTGCTACCTGGGTTAGAGGGTTAGCCAGTCACCTACCACACTCCCAGCAGGGCCAGTGCCCCACCCCCTCTGCTCCCCACACAGGCTCTGGAGGGCTTTGTGAAGCCTGGGGAACCCTGGCTCAGCCCTGCAAGGAGCGCCCTCAGGATCCCACTCCTGGGGTCTCAGCTCCTCATGATGGATTGGAGAAGCGCTTGCTTTCTGAGGCTCTCAAGAAGCAGAAACTGAGCCAGGCATGGTGGTGCATGACTGTCACCTGGGACTCGGAAGGCTGAGGCAGGAGGATCACTGAAAGTCCGAGGTCAGTCTTTGAGCTACAGAGTGATTTGAAGGCTGTCTGCACTACAAAGTGAGCCCCTTATGAAAACAACCACTAAAAAAACCCAGAAACTGGCCATCAGAGCCAAAGGCCATACCCAAACCAAAATCTCAAATGGTGGCCTTTGTGCTCCAAATTTCTGTAGAAAAAATCTAGCATCAAATAGAATCTCCTGGGGATTGTCTGCAGGTGTTCATTCGCTCACTCTTTTAGGATATGTCTGGAAGACGCCCCCATTATCTACCTCTGCTACCACCGTCTTGACTGAATTTTCTCTTGCTGTTGTCTGGGTGGCTGTACTGTGGTCTAATTGGTCTCTGTAGTCCTGAGTCAGATCAGATGGGGCCCCTTCCTCTGCTAAAGAATCTTCAATGGCTCCCCAGCTTCCTCTGAATTAAAGCCAAAGCTCCTACCATGGCCTAAAAGGCCATCTATGACCTTGACCCATTGACCCATTACCTCTGTGTCCTATTCCTGTCTGTCCTCAGTCCACCCCAAGCCACCAGCCTCATTTTTGCTGGGGACCCTAGTCTTAGCCCTTCCTTCCGGCTGTAACAACGTCCCTGCAGCAGCAGCTTGGCTTAGAGGCATGGGCAGAGCTCACTGTGTTGCTGGGGGGTCTGCAGAGAAGCAGCGTGGACAGGGACACCTATCAGGAGGAACTGACACTGGCAAGCACTAAGGCAGAGAAATGCCACCCTCTGTTGTCAGAGACCCAAGAAGGCCAGCGGCTCTAGAAGCTGAGGCCAGCAAAAGCAGCAGTGTCATCAGGGTTTGTGTCTAGACGTCCCACAGAGCCTCATTAATCATGGCGTGGGCTTCTGGAATTTAGGATTATTCATGGTCTGAGGTTGGGATTATGGGTGTGAGTGCTGCACCCACTGTGGGGCAGGTCACCTGCATGAGATATCAGGGAGGGAGAGAGGCTGGCGATCTTCTTTTCTGCTCTTGTTGCTTTGGCTGTACTCTGCTGCTCTCTGCCATGTGCCGCCCAGCCTTGGAGCTGGCTGAGTATGGCCTGAGACCTGCACAAACTGTGAGCTAGGTAAACCTTGTCTTCCTTGATTTTGGATGTCAGGTGTTTTGTCTTGGAAATGAGAGAAAAGTAACTAAGACAGGGGTGAAGCCCGGGCCAAGGGCAGGAGAAGCTGAGCTCCGAGGGCAGGCAGAAGGCCAAGGGGCAAGCTCCTCCTCCTCCTCCCCACTCCCCAGAGTTTGCTTTATTCTGGCCAGCAGGGAGAGAGGGGACCTACTCTATGGGGTCCGCAGATTCAAATGTTATTCTGCAGAAAGCACAGACTCTCAGAAGCAGCATTAAGCCAGGGGCCTGGAGCCCAGGCAAGTTGACCCCAGCATTAACCATCACCTGTGCTCTTCCTACCCACTGGCTGCCCTGCCCCAGGGTTCTCTGCCCATGGCTTTTACCACCACTGATATCCCCTGTACCCATCAATCTTTCTGCTGCTGCGACCCCCAAGGGAGCACTCAGTGTGTGGTCTGTGCTCACAGGGACAGGTATCTACCAGGATGCCAATTGCCGGGAGCTGGGAGGGATGGGGCCAAGTGACACAGAGGATGCTCTCTGTCTGCCTGGGGGACAGGAGGCCCTGTGTGGGGCAAAACTCACAGCTCTGCTAGCTTTGCGATCTCAGGTGAAAGGTACAATGCAGGGAAATTCAGTGTAGTTAAGTCTCAATTTTTAACAAATCTGTACTCAGTAATTTACCATGTTAAGATTGCATGCACAGTGCACATGGCTAAACTGCATACTCCGTGGCCTGAATTTCCTTCTTTTGATTGATTCTTGCTTAGAATATAGCTAAATTATTGCCTTATTTTTAAAGCGTATTTTCTATCCATTTGTCAAAAGCATGACCATTTTCTTCATGTACTCAAACACACCAAATAATTGAGAGTAGTTGATCTGTTTCCTTATTCACTCGGTAGACTTCCATGCTCGGCGGTTAAGCTGGCTTTTACTAGAATCCTACCCCAGCTGTCATCCTGGCAGCTCCCTTAGTCTCTGCCACGGTAAGCTTGCTGTTCACGGGGTCCATGCTGCTATGGTCTGAATTGTGTTCCTCTATAATTCATGTTGAGACCCTAACGTTGGATAGGACTGAACTTTGGAGATAAGGCTTTGCGGAGGTAACTAAGGTAAAGATATGACCCCATAAAGATGGGGTTCTCATTTGCTATGGGTGGTGGCCTTATGGGAGGGAGATCTCCCTTTCCGTCTCTCCCTTTCTCTCCTCTTTCCCCACAAGCACATACCAAGGCAGGTCACACGAGGACACAGTAAGAAGATGACTTTCTACAAGTCAGGAAAGAGCCTGGTGAGAAACTGAACTGGTCAGCACTTTACTCTTGGGCTTCTTGGCCTCTGGAATGCTGGGAAATAAATTTCTGTTGTTTAAACCACCCAGTCCATGGTGTGTATTATGGCACCCTGTGATGACTAAGAAGTATACCGACCTCCTTCATGGCTTACGTTCTTGTTTTGCTGAGGCGCATCCTCCAGTAGCTTCCTCAGACATGGTTTATGGAAGTAAAATTTTCAACACCTTTCATATCAAAAAATATTGTCCATCTCTGTCATACTCAATCGATACTTTGGGTACATCAGTTTTGATTTGAAATAATTTCTCTTAAAATATTGAAATCATTATTATCTTTTATCCTCCAATTATTGAGAAATTCAGTATGTTTATATTTAACTTTTTTTTTTTTTTTTTTTTATATGACCTACTCTTACTTCCTCTGGAAGCATAAGATCTCTTTGTCCTTCATCTGAAATTTCTGGAGGAGGTGCTTTGGTAAGGTTCTGCTCTTCCTACCTGAGCTAGGTCTTCAGTGGGTCATTTATTATATTTTGCAGAATTTAAATCTATCATCTGATTTTCTTTTCTCTTTTCGATGTTCTCATTTTCTGGAAATCCTAATAATTTGATATTGGACCTCCTGGATTGATCCTCTAATTTCTTTGGCTCTCTTACTTTCTAGCCCTTTGTCTTTCTGTTATGTGTTCCGGAAAATTCCCTTATTAATATCGTCCAAACTCTTATTAAGTTTTTATTTGAAGTCTACTTCAGCTTCTCAGCGCTCTGTAAATGACATCTTGTTCTGGGATGGGGTGTTTTCTTTTCTCTCTCCGGGGACATTAGTGTTTGTGAAGTTTCTGTTTCCTACACATTCCTTTGTCTTGTTTATTGGCTGGTTAGCTGGCTCGTGTGCTTCCTCACACATCTGGTGTTTCTCGGCCACTTCTTTATGTTTAAGAACAAACCCTAAGAAGTTGATTGGAAAGGCTGGGTGTGGAGGTGGACTGCTCATGACTGGGCCTCTTTAGAGTTATGGCCATGTCTGAGAGACCTCCAAGTTTGAGGAGTTACAATGACCTTTTTCTCTGACTAGTCAGAGTTTTCCAGAGAGGTCTCCTCCAAGCTCATGGAGACCAAGGATAAGCTTGACTTCCAGGAGCCTAACTGGAGGAGGCCAGGAGTCCCATCACTTCAATGCCAGCTCTTACCCAACCCTCCATTTCCAACATGGCACCCACCTTGCTTTTACCTGTGCCTGGGGTCACTGGTACCTCCCTAGCCCAGGTTCTTCAGAGCTTCCTCTGTGACCTGCTTGGAGGAGCATGAGGGAAGGGAAGCCTGGGTTCCAGCTGCTCTTCACGTGGCTCTTATTTCCTCCTGGGCCTCTGAGCATCTATAGATCTGCTTCCTGGATCCCCTTGAGAGTGAGGCTGCCTCGCCACCCCTCTGAGCCCTAGGGGGTTCTGCCAGCCACATCCGGTGAGGTTCTTCATCCAGTAGTTTCCGGTCAATTCCCTCCCCCGTCCATACTCTCACTATCCCTTTCCTGAAACCTCTGGACCTGCCTGGGCAAAAGCAGATGAGCATGTTCTGCCTGAACCTCCATGTGCATTGCTTGGGTTCCTTTCTCTGTGGTGCATACATGTGTGTGCTCAACCACAATACAGCTAAAGGCACTTCAGACTTGCCAACAGAGACCACATGGCCATATGAATCAGAGAAGGCTGGCATCAGCGACTGCAGCAGTGCCTGGTGTCATTGTCACGTGTTATAGCATTTGTCATACGTTTACAATATGTTGCATTGTTATCAAAAAATCACTTTATTTGTGACAGAACACTTACTTAGCATATGTAAGGCCTTGGACTCGATGCTCAGCACTGAAAAAAAAATGTAATGTGTGCTTTGCTGCACACGCATTATACATATGTGTTATCACTTAAATAATAACATTAATTACAACAACAAACACCACATGGCCGCAATCCTGTAGGGTGGAAGTTTGAGGGCAGACTCACCATGGTCCCTGCAAGCCTGGCATCTTGAGGGGTCCCTCAACCTGCAGGCATCATGTCTCAGGAGGTGGAGTCCGGGGGCCCTGCCGCATCAGTCTGGTCCCTGGAGAGAACCCCCCAAACTCAGGATACCGTCCTGTGTATTGGGAACTGCGGCCCTTCCCTGGCCCCATGGCCTGGTCCCCAAGGCAGGACCTATTGCCACATCCACGCTGTCTCTCTGGGTCTCAGCCTGTTGATCTGGACACAGCCAAGATACAAGATCCAGCTGCTCTGCCGCCCAGACCTAGGATGTGTCCCCAGGTCTCCAAGAAGGGACCAGAATCAAACCTGGAGAGGGAGTGGGTGAGCTCCTAGTGGGTATGGAGGTGCCTTGGAAAGCAGGGGTGTTCAGCATGGCCTCCACACCCTGGTGGAGGAGCAGTCTTAGGGGACTATCCTCACTACCGTACCCCTGCTAGCCTTAGAGTGCACCCAGGCCTAGAGCCAGGGAGGGGTCTGGTGCCCAACGTCCTCAGAATGATGCTCAGCCTTGCCAGAATGGAGGTTGGATGGGACTAACATTGAGGCCACGCCAGTGGGGCCCCTTTTACAGCTTAGTGAGGTGACCGGGCACAGGGTGCACCGGTCATGGCTGACTTGCCACTACTTCAGAATATTTGATAGGGTTCGCCTATCACTCTGCTCTCCCTTGAATCGTGACAAAAGGAAAGTATTTATTACCAGGCGGACAGAGCCCTGGGGCGAGAGCCCGTCATCTCTGATTCGCTTGCTGGCCCAGGCTGTGGAATTAAATGGAGTTTTGTTTTTATCTATTTGCATGGAGGCTTTCCAGAGAAAACAACAATTTTCGTGACCTGCGCACTTTGTATCATGTTAATTAGGTTTGAAAACTCATATATTGTTTTCATAAGGGCTATTACATTTTCTCTAATTAAATTAAGGGAAAAATAAGGATGCACGGCAATAATATTTATTATTAATACCAGACTCCAGGGGCGCCCAGCAAGTTAAATCAGAGGTTAAAAAAGAAAAAAAACAACCTTGAAGACAGCCTGGACTTCAAAACAATGTAGTATATTCCAGGTTTTCAGCAAGTCATTACTCTGAACATTTTGGAAAAACAGAAAGTGAAAAATGGACCCATTTGGAGGAAAACAGGCTTCTGGTCCCGGTTCACAAGGAGGGTTTATGGGACGTTTACTACTGTCTCATTACAGCGGTTTTACCAAAATTGCAGCGGCTGTGCTCTGAGGAGAGCGCTAGACTTGGGTTTCATGCGAATTCGAAGGCTGTAGCCAGCTGTGATTTTCATCCAGCCCCAAATGGGTTTCCTCTGCAAGAGGCCAGGGTCTGAGGAAGTTCATGGGGGGAGGGGAGATCCAGACAAGTGGCCCCTGGGAGCAAACGCGTGGCATCGGAGAGGGAAGGTGCTGGCAGGGGAACGACTCTGGGCTGGAGATTAGGCGGCCCGCACGCATTCCAGCCCTCTAACCCGGTTAAATTCAAACTGGATTCTGACACTTGGGCCTAGACTCTCGGTGGATTAGAGAACTTGGAAACTTTAGCGTCACTGCTGTGTAGACCCTGCTGCCAGCAGCACCCTGGGGGGCTTCCAGGCTCTCCCATATGCTCGCTTTCTTCTGGTTTGGCCAGTTTCTGAGCCTTGTGACCAGAGAGCCACGACTGCTGCCCTGGCTTTTGCAGTAAAGAAGGGACAGGTGTGGGTCTGAGCAGAGGCCCACAGGGGCCCGGAAGCGACCCCAGTGGAGCCAGGACTGTGGGACAGTCCGCTTGGAGGAGGAGCACTGTGTCAGGAGTCTGGGGCTTTCTAATCTGCCATACAGAGAGACTTAGGCCAGCCAATTTTCTTCCTGGGCTTCATGTGTGAGGTGAGGAATTTGAAATGTAGTAGTAATGACAATAAGGACAGTGACAATGGAAGGATTGGTACGCTAATCACAACAGCTCTTCTTTACCGACTGCTCCATGGCGCCCTGTGCAGTGCGCATTGGCTTATTTAAGCCTCATGAAGGCCTTGCAAGACTAGCAGGCTTCCTGTGTTAGACAGGAGGATAGCGTCTGGCGCCCAAAGCCACACTGGCAGGAAGTGGAGGCTCTGGTCCCCTGGTGGTCTCTAAGCACTAGAGACACTGTCCCAGTTTGCCAGGATGGGGAATGGGTGGATTCCAGACACAAGCCTTTGAGTGCTGAGACAAGGCAAGCCCGCAGGTTTGGTCGCCCTCCCTAACACCATTCCAGGCTGACTGCTCTGGGTTTCTGGAACAATGTGAAATAGGAGCACGTGTACCAGAAGGGCCTGGTAGCCAATGGGCGCATGCTAATGGCTTTCAAACCTCAGAGCAAAAGCAAAACCCAGACGGGGTTTCAAATGCCACCTCCAATTGCTGCGGAATCCCCTCCAACGCAGCCTGCATCCTCCAGTGGGAGCAGAAGTCTGACAAACTCCTGGTTACATCAGCCAAACCCTCAATCACTTTACAAGTGGCCTCTCCACCTATTTCCTGTCCCCAGACCACACCAGGACCAATCCTCGTATTTACCTCCTCTGTCTAACACCAGTGTTTCCAATCGTGGAAGACCTGGGCCTGACCTAAAACTCTTATGTGGAATTTGAACTTTTAAGAGATTGAATTTTATTTCCCAACTGGCTGACAGCAATAGCCCCTCTGGGGACCCACGTGGCAGAGATCTGAGGCTGTGGTGCCACCATCTGCCCTACTCTTGTCACTCGTTCTTGGTTTATCAACTCGCCAAACACCCACTATCTGCAGTTCGCTGGGCTGAGGATCAATGTGCTCATTAAAAATCTTGCTGTGAAGTTAAATTATCATTATTTGCAGATGACATGATACTTTACTTGGAAGACCCAAAAAACTTC
>NDGM011191419.1:0-11517 GCA_002564305.1 Octomys mimax | reverse complement strand
GCCTGCTTGTCCACTAACAGATAAATGGATAAAGAAAGCATGGTCTCTTTACATAATAGAATGCTATTTGGTTATATAAAAGGATATATTTGAAAAATATGATATATCTGAAATATATATTAGTGAAATAGATCAGGCACACAATTTATATACCATATGAGATCTCTCATTTGAGTAAGGCAAACTATAAATAAAACCACAAAGGATTGACAAAAGAAAATGGGAGATGGAATTTTGCAAATGGAAAGGGGTCCAAGAGGCTGATGGTGCTGAAAGACGAAAGGGAAGAGGGAAGGGAAAGAGCTTAAAATCTGTCATGTACTTATACAAAATGGCACCATGATGTAGACATTACATGTAGTAGATACAAAATAATTATTCTAATAATAATAATGCAAGTGGGAAAGGGAGATCTAGTGACAGAGGGAGGGAGCTGGGTGGGTAAGGTGGACTGAACTACAAAGATCAAGGTGTACACGTGCCCAGTCCTCAAGATGTCTGTAAATTCATACGTTGTAAACATGACCTAATAACAGAAAGGTTGAGTCACTTCAAAAATGTCTCAATTTAGGAAAAAAAAATTATTCTCTTAAATTTGACACCGGGTGTAACTTCATGCTAGATAATGATCTCTGTTTCCTTAGGGTAATTTCTGTAACTATGATATCCAAGAACCAAGAAGTAATTGATATAAGTTGCTATGTAATTGAAATTGAAGTTAAGTAAGGTAAAATTTGCGTTCTCTGGTGTCCCTAGGTATATCTCAAGGCTTCAATAGCCATGGTGTAGATTGCCAAGTATAAAGCATGTTCACTATAATATTTGTTCTGGAACTTATAAGTTATTTTGAAGAAATGACTATAGCTTAGAAATATGTGTTATTTTAATTGATTTTAACAAAATGTATTAATTAAACTATGCTTTATTTACATAAGTCAAGTGGATCTATTTATCCCATTTGGGATATAATATTTTATTGGTATAAAAATCTAAATATAAAACAGATCTCTAACTTAATGATTAAATATTGATTATATTCTTTTTGAGAAAAGGAACAATATGAACAGCGTAAAAACTTTAAACATTTTCTAGCTATCAATTTTAATCATTAACAAAGATTAGAAAGAATAAACATGTCTGTTATAATGAAAAGTATGATAAATACATCAAAATTTTAGGGCTATTTTTTTTTCTGGGCAGAACTGGGAATTGAGTTTAGGCCCTTGGGCTTGCCAGGGAAGCACTTATTCTACTGAGCTATCTCCCCGGCCCCTAGGGCTAACTATTTCTTATAAGAAAGTTTGTAAAGAATATAAAATCAATATGTAAATGTAATGTTTTTCAGTTTGTTTGATTGTATTTTATATAGTTACTCAAAAAAAAAACCAAGTATCTTATTTGCAAAAAGTATTTACAAAAATATGAAGAGGTGACAAATATAGGAAATTCAAAATTTGGGAGTAGTGCTTTTCAATCCTAAAGAATGAACGATAAAATTTTGGAATGTCTGAACAAGAAATAGCTCAGAATAGTGATACATGTTTATGCTAAAGTATAATCAGATACCAGTGGTTCAAAATCTCTCAAAGGGTCAAAGTTGAGGGAGGAAATTCTTTTAAGGGTAATTCGATGACTTCTCTACTGAGCTGATAGATCTATGACACGTACAGTAAATGTAGGGTACGACACCTACCTAAAGATCTATGGCTGAGATAATACTGTATCGGAATATTCAACATATAAAAGGAGCTAATTGTTAAGCTATTTTGAAGAATCTATCTGCAAAAGATACAATACCCTGATTATAATCTTTCCAACTGATAAGATCTTCAGAACCTAAACCTTGTACAAGCAGGAAAAAAATAAAAAGTCCCCAAATCCCTGTCTCATACTCTTTGGAAGAGTTAGTATATAATGCCTTCTTCAAAAGTCGCGAAAGACAAAAGAGAAAACACTTCTCCATTTCCTTTGCTTTGATATCTCAGCAAAGAGATTTAGACTGTGAAAACTTTTAGAAGATTGAAATAAAGTTGCTTCAGGGAAAAGCCAGAAATTCTCACTTCCCAGTACAATTAAATAAAGTCTCCCTTTGCATCAGTCATTCCCACAGCCCATCATCAGAGGTTTGAAGCCACTAATCATGGTTCTTTTGTCAGGCAACCCAATGTGCATGGAGCCATCACCGGGGCTCTCATTGCATCACTCAGTGGGACTTGGCACCTGGGCAGTAAGCATGTGAAAATGCTCTTCTGGCTAATGCTACTGATATAAATAATAACATTCTTGTCTATTTGCCAAGAGTTTCTATTTTTCTCTCTGAAATGGTGAAAGGTTAGTGCATAAGTACAATACAATCCAACCAGGACACATTATGATATTTTAAAAAGAAGTGAAAGAATTCAATTAGCAAAAAGTTTATTTAACCACTAATGATAGAATGACAGATGCTTAAAATATAGTCCAAATAATGCTGTAGAATTGTTACAGACTAATGACTTTTAGGTCACTATTAGTACTATTCTAAATATCAGTATTATACTTTCATTAAGCCACAACTGTACCCTGGGCATGAGGAATGTTGACAAATCTATAATTTGGCACACTTCTCACAGATATAATAGTGCTCGATAGCATGTCACACCATCAATTAAGAACTCTGTCCCAAATAAGATACATGTTTTTCTCACAATTCATGACTATAGTTAGTCACAATTCTTACTCAAGCACATGGTGACAGAAATTTAATAGACCCACATATATTGATAGTGATGATTCTGAACTAGTTGTTCAGGAAAATTAAGAGTATTAAAAGTTTCCCCAACTGTTATCCTGTGTTAACTGAAGGATTCACTCTGCAATTTCTATTTCTGAGCTGGGGAGAATGAAAATAAAATTGAAAGTGTTAGGAGATGAAATTTCACATTGAATTCTCTTCTCTGCAACAGTGACTCCCAGGTGGGGGTCCTTTGTGCCCTTCAAGGGGCAGCTGGCAACGTGTGAGCTACGCTGGACTGCCACAACTTGGGCGGAGAGAATTATATATGGTACATTATAAATCTGTCTACACACCTCATGCCCAATATAGAATTATGGTTTAAGGAATGTATAATTTTAATAATGCTGCTAATTAGAATAGGAATAATGGTGATCTAAAATTCACTATTCAGCTATGTAGAGACATCTTTAGCAGAAAATTAGCCTCATGAGGACATGTACATTTTGAGAGATGACTCATCACATAAGTAGACTAAATATGTAGCTAAATAATGCTGCCAGAATATCTCTGATTCTGCTACAATGCCAAGGGGAATATGAAGGCATGCTTCATACCCAAGGACAGGGTGGCATGACAGAGATTTCAGAGTGAAGAGACAAACTACAGTAAAAAACTGTAATGTAGAATTTGGGGACTTAAGTTAGAAGAGGAATTATGTTCCTGCATCTCTTTGAAATAGTTCCTTGAATAATTAGAAGCAGGGGGCAAGTAGAGCTGCTGCAGGTCCTTTATCTCACTCATTTGCTGTGAAAGGTCTATAAAACAGGATCCAGCATTGATGGCAAAATGCAGCACAGAGGGAGCATGTGCAATTGAGGCTACACTAATTTGTACTGCTGTGTAAGTTCAGCTACTTTTCAAATGTGTCACCCAAGGAAAGTCACTCAACTCCTAAGTCTTAAATTTTTTCTGGAAAAAAATAATTAGAACAATACTATTGACTTACTTGGGATTTTTTAGTTTATCACCACCATTATCATCATTATTTGTAGTATCATTGTTATTATTAGTAGCCACTATGTTTCATCCTTTTTATTACTAGATCTCCCACAAAAGTTAGTAAATCTTTTAGTATGACTATTTGTCCTGATGGATTATGTACTGTATCTTTATTTATTCTTTGTCATTTTTATTTCCCTTTGTATATTTATTTAAAGCATAGGCAATAAGAAGAAAGGCACATTTTTTAGAACATTTACCAGTTATGTATTTAGTTATACAGGCAAAACAAAACACTTAAATGAGCAAAGAATCTGAATAGAAACCTCAAGAAGCAGATGGATGGTTGTTATATAAAAATATGAAAGCACCTATTTAGGCAGACACAGGGGCCAAGGATTTGATCCCAGGGCCTGCCCTGCCGGCCTTCCTCCCTGGGCATGCTGAGATGGTGATTGATGCTGGGCATGGTGGCATGTGCCTGTAATCCCAGCTCTTTGGGTGGCTGGACACAGGTGGATCACTACAAGTCCGATCTATGTAGTGAGACCCTGTAGGCCCTTATTTTATAGATAGATAGATACAGATATAGATATAGATATATAGATATAGATATATGGAAGTTCAACAAAACGAAGTTCAACATCATTGGGGAACTGAAAATTATAACATCAGTGCTGGGATCTGGGATGCTGGTCAATGGCATAATACTTTCTTACCATGCACAAGGATTTGGGTACAATATTCAGCACTAAAAAATCTAAAAAGCAAAGCCAAACACAGCAAAAGTGACAAAGCATTGCTTGCTGCTAGGATGGCTCAAATCTAAACTACTGACAGTCCAAAGTATTGGTAAGGATGTGGAACAGCAGGAGATTGTATTCATTGCACATTCAATTCAAAATGGTGCAGCCACTTTGGGCTTTGAGAGACAGCTGAGAGGTTTCTGACAGAACTATATGTTCTCTTCCCCTTAAATCTGTTGATCATATTCTGGTGTGGTATATAAATCAAAAACTTCTCACTATAGAAAAATCTGCATGTGGTATTTATAATAGCTCTATTCGTAACTATAAAAGCCTGAACAAACCAATAGGCCTTTTTGAAAGTATCTGTCAAAATAAACTGTCCTATGTTCATAAAATAGGATATTATTTAACACTAAAAATAGAGCTGGGCAGCCACAAAAAGACATGGAAAAACTCATGCATATTACTAAGTAAAAAAGGATGATATTTGCATAAATATCATATGCATAAATATCATATCACATAATATGATACCACATGACAGATGCAAGTCATCATACATTTACCAAGTGATGTTGAGTGTATAGTACCCAGAACAAATTCAAAACTCTCTACTTTATGTTGTATATTAACCGTCAGAGCTAAAAGAAACTGACAAGAAGGCCGGGCTAATATAGCCTCAAAGGTCTCATTGAGATTAGTTTCTAATGAGCTCCAGCCACCTTTTCACACTTACTGAGGGCTACAAACAGGCTAAGGAATGTGCATATCTAATTTGGTGTAAACAAATTGCTATTTACCTATCACGAGTTGCTAACTTCCCAGGAAAAGGCACAAAGAACGGACAGTGCGCCTCCTCCAGGAATCTGTTACCTTGTCTCCAGCCTGTGAGAATTATAAGGGGCCAGTTTCCTTAGGCTGTTTTTTTGTTCCTTATTTCCTTGGGACAGTAAGCTTCTGATTAATATCAATACACTTTGGATAACAATGATCAGTATCGATTCATCCATTTTAGCAATTATAATACTATACTGTAAGATTCTGAGAGGGTGGTAGTGTGTGTGTGTGCATGTGTGTGTGTGTGTGTGTGTGTGTGTGTGCATGTCTGTGTGTACAGAGAAATAGCTAAACTCTATTCTCTGTATAATTTTACTATAAGCCTAGTAAAATAATTTTACTAATTTGATTGAAACATACTTGAAGTAACTTGAATATGAAAAGTATCTGAAAATCTGTTATGCAAAAGTGCTTGCCACCTTGATGAGTTGGATAGCTGTATTGATTTTCATGACATAATGTATAGGAAAAATTGCTCTTATGTAAAGTAATACAATTAATCCTAAGGAAATGAGGCAAACAGAAAGTTAATCTAACGTTAAATTATTTGAAATGTTCCCTTTATCATCAAAGCAGGCTGAAGAACACTGACACGTACTTCATCTCACTTCATTCATCATATTTCTTTATAACAACATTCACATAATTAAAGCCAAATGTAATCCCTTCCAGAAACATGTGACAAAATAAAACATTCATGTCATCTCATCTTTCTGAAGACCCATGAGAAGTTATGGACTTAATTAGGCTCCATTATGATGGGAGACATCTCTATGTGAGTAGCTATAAGGCCGCTAATGACTAATCCAGCCTACTGGGGTCGCCTCCAAGCCAGGTTAGGACAGAATTCTTTACTTCTCTTCCACGCATTTTAATTGGCTCAAATGTGAGGATGAAAGAAGTTACATTTGATTCTGTTCCAAAGAAAGAAATGTTCTAAAAAGAAGTAGGAAAATAAAGGGGGGTTAAAGAAATGCCCTAGGGCAGTTAAAATGCCCCTAATGCAGTTAATGCTGCACTAGTTACCTGTTCATTGTACCTCAGTTCCAGTTTCTCCCTTCCTTGTCCTGTGTAGCTGTTAGGGTGGAACACTGACTTCATTGTCTTTTGCATCCATGCAGGGAATTAGTAAAGCAAGTACCTGGAGGCGTCTGGGTGGATCATGGAGGAGGGGCGTATGCATCTATGTCGGGCCTCTCGCCTCTTCTCCAGCTTTGCATTCTGGCTTTCGGGAACTAAATGGCTTTTCTCTTCCATGCTCTTCTGCTGTGATGCCCCTGCCTTGGAGTCGCCAATCATGAAACTGCACTAAGTACCCCAAACTGTGCACCCTTCTTTTAAATTGTGGGTGTCAGGCACTCTGTCTCAGTGATGACAAAGCTAACTAATATAGAAAGAAATGTTTTGGAGAAGTGAGGTCATTGATGGGACTTTACCGGGGCATGTGGTTTACAATTTACAAGCCCTTGGAAGTGGTTTATAAGAGATATTTAGCAAAGTTTGAAGATGTAAGCCATAGAAGCCCGAGAATGCTACCTATAGTGCTTGATGTGTGATCTGGTTATAGCTCAGAAAATAGCAAAATGATAGAAATGTAGACAGAAAAGGCTAGGTTTAAGAGATTTTAGTTGGGAACAAGGCCTGCACTACAGGGACACTGGACTCATTACTTTTTGTAATTCTTGAATCAATAGTGTATATTAAAGATGCTACAGTTAGAAAACTTATTGATGGATGTTGGGAATGAAGAGGCAGATTGTCATGAGATAAGTCGCTACCTATCCTCACCTCTTATTTCTCAGTGCCCCCTTGATGCTCTTAGCTGAGTGTTCTGTGAAGCCTGAAGGAGTTAGTCTGAAAAACAAATTAATGTTCAAATTATGCCCAAGTTTCCTGAATACGTAAGTGATTCTAGATAACTTTAAACAGATCGAATGGTTCCCATAATCGCAAAAATCAATTCCAAAGTCCATTCTTCTATTTTTTAATGGTAGTTTCTGTGTTTACCATGGTAACTATAGTTTACAGGGAATCAAGGTTCAATTTCTCAGAGAAATGGCCAGGTCATCTGAGAAAGGTAGACGGCATGTAAATTACTGACTTCTGACTGGGGGATTTAGTGATAAAAAATAACAGTATGTTAAAATGTTTGCCCAGTTCTTTTCTATCCCTCTTTTCTTCCCATTTGGAATGAAAATGTTTATCCTGTGCTTTTATACATTGGATTTATGTGACTTGCTTTTTTATTTTTGTAGACATGCACAGGTAAAACTTTGCCTTGAATCTCACAAAAGGCTTTGACTTTTACCCTTTGAAAAATGCTGAAAGAACTGGGGCTCAGGAGAAGGAATTGTTATGTGTGTAGTTGAACTCAGAATAGATGTATTATATTAGGCACAATTATACACCTGCTATTATTTTTATTTGGAAATTAGGTGTTGTTTAAGGAGATGTGTTTGGTATGCAGTTGAGAAGGTATAGGGTGTGGCAGTTGGGCGGGATGACAAATTGTTTGCCTTTGGGTTCCATTCAGAGGATTGATGGAACATAGCTCTAGGTAAGGCTCAGTGAGCCAAGGGAGCTTGGATTTGGGGTCTATGTCTGGCCCTCTGTGTTTCCTCCCTGGCACTGCATCCTTGTTCTGCTTCCTATTACCATAAACTAAGCACATTCCTCCACCATGTCCTTCTGTCATTCATGTTTCTTCTTTGAAACCAAGTGATTTTTGATAGGATATCCCAAACCGTGAGCCAAATGAAACTTCTCTTCCTTTCCATTGTTGTTGTCAGGTATCTCATTGTAGTGACAACAACAATGAACAATGTATCTTACATTGTTATGATACTGTATTGTGACGGTACCGCCTATCAGATAGGCCTCTCAGCTCTGTCAAGCTTGATCTCTGTCAACAGCAGTTAGAAGGACACAACAGCATCAGGGGATTTTCTGCATATGGGATGCTATTTTTGAGTGCCCCGCGGACAGGAAATTCAGCATGTGGAAGCTCTAGTAGTACTAACTTCAGAGACCCTCACAGACTGCTGTGTTCTTTACCATGCTACAATAGGGAATGAGTTCCAATCTGTTTCCTTAGCCAGTTACTTCAGTACTGGAAGGTCAACACTCCTGTGATAACTACACTGTCACTAAACTGTCTGAATTTAAGATAGAAGAAAACAGCTATGCAAAGCTAAATATTTCCTTGTTTGTATTCTTCAGATCTAGGTAGAGCAGTATCCTCTTTAGGAGTTTACTACGACTATACAACTTATAGCTTACTCTTGATCTTTAAATAGCTATCTACTCAATCATTCTGCATCTAAAACAGTCCATATGGTTTATAGCTTCTCTCTTGACTGAATATTACTGGTTTTATCCACAACTATTTAAATTCTTAGCTACAGAAAATCTAAATATTTTAGTATAAGTCAATTTACCTTTTTTTTTTGAGACAAGGTCTCACTATGCAGATCAGGCTGGCCTTGAGCTCACTTTGTAGTCCAGGCTGACCTCAAACTTCCAACAATCCTCCTGCCTCAGCCTCCTAGTGCTGGGATTATATGCATGTGCCACCATACCTGTATTAGTCAAATTACTTTTATTATAGAGTACTATTGCTTAATTAGCTCTATTACTTGGTAATACTATAATTACTTGAAACTGAACTTTTATGTTTTCAATGAAGGCTAATAAAAATTCAGCATATGCAAGGAAACTTATTCC
This sequence comes from Octomys mimax, assembly GCA_002564305.1. NCBI lineage: Eukaryota > Metazoa > Chordata > Mammalia > Rodentia > Octodontidae > Octomys > Octomys mimax. The sequence continues at coordinate 2,493 of NDGM011191419.1, read as the reverse complement.
ATCTATTAAGGTGTGTGCATTAGGGTGTCTATATTTGTATGCATTTGTAATATATGATATCTAAAACTTCATTGTATGCTACTGCTTGCATGATCCTCCTCCCTTTATCACTAACACGTGGAAAAAATATTTTTGTGTCACTTCCACACACAACATTTCATAATTGTACGTTTATTTTCAGTATTTTTTTTCCCTAAAGTGAAACTTGTATTGTTGCTTATATAAGAATACAATCTGTAAGTATTTAAAAAGGAATTTATGTCTGGTGGAAATGGTAAGCTAGGGAACTTAAAGAAAAGCTGCTACGTTTTCTAGGCATATATTTCCCAAAGTCAAAATCAATGAATGATTCTTAGAAGGACTGTAATTTTTGGGTATAAATTGACTGAAGGAAGAACATTTCTCCAAAATTTCTGCTGTATTTCCCACAGTGAAGGGCACCTAGTACTTTCCTTCTAAATGATTTCTTCCTCTTAGCAATGTAAAGGCAGCATCTTGGAGGGCTTTCAAAATTCAAATATTTTTAATTTAGCCCCATTCTCTATTATATTATACTCTACTATTTCAATCTTCTTTAATTCTAACCCCTTTTTTAGCATTTTCCTCCAATTTACATTACTTAACCCCTGGAATTAATGTCCACATGACTATCCTTGTTACTGTCCTCACTACATCATGCTGAATGACTAAAAACTTAGAAAAGACAGTAATGTGCAATGAAAAAGTTCTTTCTCTCTACTGGGTTATGATCAGCATTTATATTCTCCCCACTTCTTTATTAATGCAAGTATTTCATTAGGCCATTTAAATGCTCCGACTCTGTCTACAATTAATGATAATAATGTGCTCCATGTGAAATTTAATAACATTGTTATATTAGTCAGAACTCTGCCAAGATTACAGGATGTAGCACATAATCTCAATAATTATTTACTTAGATGGGGGCAAGTCCTCAGGGGCAGTTCTATTTAAGATATCGTGGTTCAAGTTCAAGCCAGCTTTGTGCATTTCAGTTTAAAACCTGCAGTTACAGAGGCAAGACCTTGTTATGGTAGATGGCTGAAACTGAGAAGGCCATGCTAAACCAAAGTGTTATTAATCACCTTAAAGACTTTTGCTTCTATTATCCCCACCAGTATCCTCCTGACCAAAACAAATGAAGTGATGATGTCAAAGTCACTGAACTAAGAATGAATGTGTCATGTAATCATCAAGGAAGGACAGACAGGAAACAAAGCAAAGAACTTAAATATATTAACCTGTTCCAGCAAGGAAGTGAAGATTTGTAAATTGTAACTGCCTATCCCAGTCTTCTCTCTTGTTTACTATCAAGTTCTTCTCAACCAGATGCATATTTCTCATCTCAGAGAAGATACATTAAAAAATATCAGCCAATGATTGCATAAATCTGAAAATTCAGAATCTTACATTGTATATCATGACTCTGTTCAGTAATTCATTTTGAAAACTTACTAAGTTAAGAACAAAGCTTTCTTCCATAAGATTCCAAGGATGAAATACCTATAGAGACAATTATTTGGAAAAATAGGAGATAGATTAATAGGAGATAGATTCATAACAATTCAGAATTTCTCTGAGCAAATGTTATAAAATCCACTTAGCTAAAGATTTGTTGGCAATTCTACGCAAAGATACCACTTATTTCTCATGCATAGGCCCCAAGCATTTTTACTCTACAACTCAAGTCTACCTTGCAAGAGCGTACTTATTATGTGATAGAGTGTTCTATTGGATGCATATTACCTCAAGTTGTTCCCTTGGATCACTAATCTTTCCAAGGAGCAAGTAATCAAACATCACAGAGAAACACAAAAAAACTTGATGAATATGGTAATATTTTTCATCTATCCATTTGTGAGATAGTTAAAATCTGACATAGAACTTTGAAGGAAACTCACAGAGTTGATAAAATTGTTCGGAGAAGAATTTGTTGTTGTGTTGTAAAATCTGTATTCTTTGACCGCTGTTGAAGAATTTATTGACTGGACATAGTGTCAAAACTGTTAAATTAGATCAAGAATTTATGGCAACATTCTTTTAAATCACAAAGAATTAAATATAATTTAAATTTCCTCTAATAGGTCACCATTTAAGTGAACTGTTGTATTAGTCAGTTTTCCATAGCTAGAACCAAATACTAAACACCCAAAACTTATAGAAAGAAGAGCTCATTTTTCCTCATAGTTTCAGAGGACTCAGTACTTGGTCACATAGCTGTCTCCAGAGCAGAAACACCATGGTAAATGATTTGCTGGATAAACAGCACTCACCGAATGGTTGTTGGATATAGGGCAGGGGGTAAACATAAGAGAGGAAGGATCAGAGTCCATATGTAGTATCCCAGACCCTGTCTCCATGACCCAGGCAGACCCACTCAGTAACGTGCTTTATAGGTCCTACGAGCTACTCACAAGCCAAACTGAAAGAACAACTCAACTGTCACAATCCATTATCTGAACAACAACAAAAAAA
>NDGM011191418.1:0-15943 GCA_002564305.1 Octomys mimax | reverse complement strand
ACCTTTCCTTCCTTCATTTTGAGTGTCAGGTATTTGTCCCAGCAATGAGAGAAGAGTAACTAAAGACAGTCCATAAAGCAATTTCTCTTTCAAAACTCTCCCAGGGATTTATCGCTGAGAATATTTAATACCACTTCATAATCACTTACTGTGTAAATACCTATGAGCCAATTGCAATATGAAGTGTCACTCAAAGACTCATATAGAGGACTTTTTCTCTAAATAACAGTGTTCAGGAAAGCCTGAGTGTTACCTGAATAATGAGCCCTGTTACTTCATCCTGCATTAACCAATGGAAGGGACCACCACGTGGCAGCACTCCTAGGAGGAAAGGGAAATGGGACCTGTAGCCCATGGGAAGAGAGCAGATGAGGATTGTAAGCACGAAGGCTGCATAGGGCACATGGCCATTTCTTTCCCACCTTTCTCTTATTTCTGTGCTTGCTAGGTACCGTGGGCTGAGCAGCTTTCATCTCTAACATGACATCTGTACCATTCTGTTTCTGACTCTCGATAAGCCTAGAGGCACTGTAACAAAGTGACAACGGACGGAGACTTCAATACCATGAGTCAAAATAAATATTTTGTCTTTAAAGTTGATTTATAACTGGCATTTTATCAACACAATCAAAACATACATACAATAAAACCCATAAGATTTTTAGATGACCAGAGCCCCCAGACATCAAGACAAAATAAATTTACTTTTTGGAAAAACATGTTTGAGAATGGTAGAAAAAAATATGTGAAAATCAAGTTACCAGACAAATAAAATGAATATGATACTTTAAAGACTATTCAGACTAATCAAAAAGACAAACAACTGCAATGGCATAACTGACATTTTCCTCAAAAATGATACAGATTTATTTAAAGATTTCACATATGGTAGCACTAAACCCAATTTTTTAGGATTAAGCTTTGGAATTTTTGTTCCTAAATAGGAATAGACAAGGTATTTTAGTACAAGGAAGTATTAGATATGAAGGAAAGTGAGCCAAGTTAAGCAAATGAAATTACAAAGTTGAGAAAAATTGAGGGTCAACTCATATTAGACTGGATGCTAACAAGCTGATTTGGGCAAACCGTATGAATGTTAATTACCATTTCCTGATTGGTCAAATGCAAGGATTGTCTGACTCAGTATTTTCAACTGGTGCTTCCTAAAACCCTATGTTTTGAAATTACATATTTTATTTCAATAACTGTGAGAATCATCAGGTAAATAGAACTTTCTAGCACAAGTAAAATGCCTCTTTAATGTATATAAGCCTTCAAATACTTTGTTTGAAAACATGTTAACACTAAAAATAGCTGCTATGGTTTGTATATAGGTGTCGCCCCCCAAGACTCATGCAGTCTTGGGGCAGCTTCTGGAGTTTGTGGTTGATTATGGTGGGTGTGGATGCTGCACCTGCCCTGGGGCAGGTAATCTGCATTACAACGTAAGGAGGCTAGAGAGGCTGGCTGGCTGCCTGAGCTGCTGCCACTCCTTTTGCTCTCTGCTCTTTGCTGCTGCCATGAATGGCTGCTCTGTGCCATGTGCCGCTCTGCCTTGGTGCCAGCGGAGTGTAGACTGAAACTTCCTCTAACTGTGAGCTAAATAAACCTTTCCTTCTTTTATGTTGGGTGTCAAGTATTTTCCCTACAAGGAGAGAAGAGTAACTGAGCCAATAACATAACAAGACCAATACATTTTGGGTTCTGATGTTTCAAGATGTCATAGCACAACAGCAAAAAATTCAGAAAGAACACTTAATATTTTCTTCTAATATCTGCTACGTTCCCTCAATTTCTAAAAAGGCCTGTTTTTAATATAAAACACTTCAGAAGTGCACTAGAAGTTCCATCAATACTATGAATAATGTAATTTTTCTTTTCTTAGAGATCAACCTAAACTTGTACTTCCAGGAGGTGCACGAAGAGATATTATCTGCACAAATTCAAAAGAATTCTCCAAGACAGAGGCAAGAAAATGTCTCACCAGCCTGAGCAATCTAGACACAAACAGTGGATTTTAAGGATTCTCAGTGGGATAGAAGGATAGGGAGGCATAGAAATACTAAGTGACAGAAAAACAGATATAATCTTAAGAAGCAAATGAATGAGAAAATGCATGATTAGAAAAGCCTTTTAAGAGAACTTTAATGGTATTCTTGATAAATGACAGGCAAGACCTTTGCTGATGAGGGTCTGTAGATGTGTGCTCTATCAAGTGCTGTGAGTGTGTAAAGGGGGACACCCATTTGTAGATTTCATAAGTTTAAGTAAGTGCTTCAGTACATACTGCAGTGAGGGAGGCTTTAAAAACATTTGAGCCCAGCACTGCGGAGCACACCTGTGATAGCAGCACGCAGGAGGCTGAGACAAAAGGATTGCTGTAAGGTTGAGGCCAGCCTGCTAAAAGTGAGTTCAAGGCCAGTTGAAACTATGTGTTGAGGACTTCTGTCCAAAGGAGGAGGAAAAAAGAACAATAAAAACTCATCATCAACATTTTTTCTACAGGGCAGGGAGATAGCTAAGTGGTCTAAATGCCTGTCTGGCAAACACAGGTCCTGGGTTTGATCCCTAGTACAGCACGCCATGCAGGCCTCTGAACCCTGAGCACAAGGCTGCTCACTGAAATCGTGGCACACACCTGCATTTCCAGCGCTGGGGAGGCTGAGACAGGAGGATCACTATGAGTCTAAGCTGTAGCAAGACCCTGTAGCAAATAAATAAATAAATAAATAAATAAATTAACTGAAATTGTCTATAATTAATCATTAAAATGAAGTTATAGGGGCAGAGGAGATGGCTCGGTAGAATAGACGTTTCCCTGGCAAGCACAAGGGCCTGAGTACAATCCCCGGTTCCAGCAGAAAAAAAAAAAAACTGAAGTAATAAAAAATAAAATAAGAAAAAGTTATGATTTTGCTACCTGAGGAAATCAGTGGTTCAACAATCAAGTATAAGATAGAGCAGTAAATTGTACTCTACTGGACAATGCAGGTTGTATTCCTTTATTACTGAATTTATTCAGCATCAATAGATAGGAAGACAGAATTTATGAAGAAACATGAATTTCAAAATTAAAATGGAAATAAGCACAGTGAAATAGCAATGCAGGACTTTAGGGAGTACAATAACTGTCTCAGGAGGAATTAATTAGTCTGAGGGTGATATAAATTTGTGCAAACAATAGTTAAAAAGAAAATTCTTTTTAGAAAACTGTATTTAAGGTACTTCTTTAAAAATTTGTAAAGGGCCATGGATATAGCTCAGTAGACTAAGCACTTGCCCAGCAAGCACAAGAGCCTGAGTTCAATCCCCAGTTCCACAAAAATTAAATTAAAATAAAATAAATTTCTAGGAGGTTTGTGCTTTTCGAAAATAGTCACCAGTGAAAACACAACCTATAGAATGGGAGAACGTATCTGCTTAAGGAACTCTAAAATCTCAATGACAAAACAAAACAGAAGAAATGAAAAACAGGCTGCAGGCATTTCTCAAAAGGCAGCACACAAATGCCCAATATGAAATATGAAACAATGGCCAACACCAGCTATTATCAACGAAATGCAAATAAAAGTCACTGCTTTACTGCTTTACTACAATAAGAATGGGCATTATATCAAAAGACCAAAGTTAACATGCACTCTAACGAATGTGGAGAAAGTGTACCTTGTACATTACTGATGTGAATATTTATAAATGAGTACAGCTAGTATAAAAATACTAATAAATTTCCAGGAAAAAAAATAATGTCTTAGGATCCAACTGTCTTACTACTGGGAATATATCCAAACAAAATGAAATCAATATGTTAAAGAGATATTTGTGCTGTTTTTTATCACAGGGCCTCATGGTAATGAAAAGTAATAACAACCTCTGTATACCAGAGACATAGCTCAGTAGCACAGCACCTGCCTAACAAACATGAGGTCATGAGTTCAATTCCCAGGGCAAGAAAAAGAAAAAAAAAATCTACCAATGCCTAGGTAGAGCAAACATGGCACTGTATGTAATGGAATATTCTTCAGACATGAAAGATACAACATTCTGTTATTTGCAACAACATGCATTGTGGTAGATGGAGATCATTAAATTAAGTGAAAGAAGTGAGTCACAAAATCACAGATAACACATCATCTCATTCCTTGGTAGAAACTAAGAAAGTTATAGAAATTAAGTATATGGTCTGGGGAGATACCTCAGTGGAATAAGTGCTTGCCTGGCAAGTACAAAGTCCTGAGTTCAATCCTTGGTACCACCAAAGGTTGGGGGGGAAGAAGAGGAAAGAAATTAAGAATAGAATGGTGGTTGAGAGTAGAGTGGAGGATGAGGAGAAAGTAGGGGAGGGAAATATTGAGGAAAACCAAGGAATAGCTGTCAAATTTAGATAAAAGCAAGAGATTCCAGTGTGTTATTGCACAATAGAGTAACTATAAATAATAGCTTTGTACAGTATACTTCAAAAAAGTAGAAAAAATTATTGGAGTACTATTCCATAATGCATAGATTTTATGAGATATTTTTATATTTTACTTGGCATCAGTATCATAATATATATGTGTATCTGTCAAAATCACATAGTATTTGACTTACATGTAAAATTTCACTGATTTTTAGTACCCATAAAGATAAATTTAATATAACATAAAATATTAGAAAATAGACATCAAATAAAAGTAGTGCAAGGCACCACCCTGAGAGAAACCCTGTGAAGCTATAAATTTTCTAACCAACAGTATGAGGGGCAAGAAACACTCTTGATCATATGGTTTAGTACAGACTTGCTAAGCTTTTTAAAACTTGTCTTAAATGCATTACTTTTAAAGGTAAAAAATTTTAAATTGGATAGTGTCTTAAATGGAATCATACTTTGAAAGTTATCTGTGACAGTAGAGAATAATTGGAAATGGACAAAGGCTACACTCTAGAAATTATGTTGAACTTCTCCAAGAAAGTGCCTGTTTGCTAAATGGTGAGGAAAAATGTAGGCCAAACCTTAATCCAAAAGTTAACAATTAATTACTACACATTTGTATTTGGAAAGTGAGGGGCAAGGATGAACTACCTAAGGCTCCATAGAGTCTTTTTTGTCCTTGAGAACACTAAAGTCATAGTGCTTGTTACACCAGTTAAGTTATGGAGTGATATTAGAGCAGGGAGCAATACATGAGAATCAGCCTTTTCTGATGAGAAAATAAAGATAATTATTTTGATATCTGGATGACAGACTGAAGTTTCTGAGACAATGAAATGAACATATCCTGTCTGCAGTGAAATGTGAATGCCGAAGGCTGGCGTAGCCATGATACAGATATGAGAGACAGCTCTTTGTACATCCTAATCAAAGCTGTGGAGAGTGAGACTTCCAGGGATAAAATATGCTATGAGAACAGGAGCACTAGGAAGGAGATCCTGGAAACCTTTCATGATCCATAGAAATAGTTCTTTGTTTCCCAAAACATAGATTAGAGAGCAGCTTTATCCAAGGTATTCTATTCCTATGGACATGTTTATCTATTTTACAAACTTAATACAGTGGATTCAACAGAGAAAAAGTTAAGGGAAGGCACAAGAAAAAACAGAACAGAGAAGACACCCTATGAAATATTTTGTATTAAGTCCATTTCTTCATAAAAAATTTTCATTAACAGGAAATTTATAGATACTATTCAAATGCTGTAATTTCTGTTCTTGAAATAATAGGAATAATGGGACAAAATCTAACTCTAGCTTTTCAAGGAGAAGAAATCAACAGCTTTTATTCCAGCTGTGAATGTTCTTAATTTCCATGTGATTCTTTTGACCTCATTTAGCTATCAGAAATTAATTCACTGATGATTAATTTAACAGGAAGAAACCCACGATCTCTCAGCTTCAACATTTCTGAAGAACATGTTCTTTATTTTGTTTCTCTGTGCACTAGAAAACCTTAAAAGTAAGTCCTGCTGAGAATTATCTTGAAAAGAAAATAAAATTATCAAATGTCAGTATTGCACAATCAAAGATGAGAATGGATTCTTATTAAATACTTAAACATTCTTAATCATGGAAACCGTCAACATAATTTTTGGAAAGCATAAATATAATTAAAATGCTTGTATTTTATTTATTTATGTAAAAATTTAAGTTTCAAAGAAAAAATGATGAAATACATACACAGAGTTTCACCTCCAATATTTTTTTTAATGTATTTGGTACAGGGTCTTACCACATAGCTTGGACTCCTAGTGATCCGCCTACTTCAGCCTCCCAACACTGGGATTACAGGCATGTGCCAACACACCTGGTCTTGGTGGCCAGCTAAGTGTATGCTGGGCAGGGCTGTATGCGTTCCTTTTCTCCGTTCATTTCTTCTTATATATATTTTTATTTGTATTATTCTATGCTTGCTGTACGCAACGGTTATAGTCACTGCAAGGACTTTGTTCATGGACATGGTGCCCTTTAATCCTTCAGCTCCCTTTCCTCTCCCAGCCTGCGATACTGGCAGTAAGGACAGAATCTGAGTCCTTGCGCTTGCCTAGGCAGGTACTTACACCACTGAGCTATCTCCATGACCCCTACTCCAAAAATTTTTAGTAACTCTATATCAACCTAGAATTTACTTTAAATATAAAATTAACTAAATGTGACATGCAGCTTTGTGTCCCTTACATAAAAAAATAAATATATAGAAGAATGGGAATACCACAGAAGCTTGTTGTAGAATAAAATATGGTGTGAATAAAGAGTAGCTCTTTAACCAGTCAACTCAAAACACTTCCACTGAGTAATGGAGAATTTTGTTTTGTATAGTTTTATTTTGTTTTCCTTTCTAACTTCTCTGAGGCACAAGATTGACTATGCTAAACATCTTTCTACTGAAATTTCAACTCATTTAAATCAAACACCTTCTAAGAGTACGAAAAACAGTAATATTTCACTTTGATTCAACTTACTGCATGGCGTCCCACCTAGCAATGCTCCCTGGAATTCTTGTCTCTCCATTCTAGTTGCTATTTTTAGTTTCCTTTAATGTTTGCATTAAATTGACCTCAGAAAAGGTTTTAGTGTTGGTCCCCAACATCATCTATTTCCTTCTCTTCCATAGTACACTTTCAGGAGGATTGTTGGCTCTATACATACTCTGCTTCCACATCTGTGAATTTGACTAATTGTGAATTAAAAAATATTTTGGAGAAAATCCCCTGTATTGAACAAGATCTTTCTTTTCTTTTTATGCTTTTTTTTTTCCTGAACAACACATCGTAAGAATATTTTACTTAATATTAGCTATCATAAGTAACCTAAGCATGATTGAAAGTACACAGTAGAATAGACACAGAATATTTTAGGATAATTTGCCATTTTATACGTGAAAGTTCGTATCACTGCATTTCGGAACCTGTAAGATACATAGGAACCGATTAATGACATGGTACCAGAGCATCATTGAACAAGTTTTAAATTGCATCCAACTTTTCTATAATTCAAGAAAGCACTGGTTTTTGAGTTTTCAACTTATATTGAATGTCTTAGTTACCTTTTTGTTGCTGAGCTAAAATTCATGATACCAAAGTTTAAGTTGGGAAAGATTTATTTAGATCACAGTTTGTAGTGATTTGACTCTGTAGTTGGCTAGCTCCAAGGTATGGTGGCACATGTCAGAGGGGTGTCACTCAGAAGGGAACACATCCTGGCACCTACACGGTAGCAAAAGCAACAAGTGAAAGCCTCTTTCTGTCCCTTATATTGGATCTGGGCATCTGGGGTAGGGTGGGGCCATAGAAATCAGTTATTACACACCCTTAGTCCCAGCACTGATCCATGAATCAGTCACACACTCTAGAGCCAGCCACATGTGGAAAAGCCCCAGTTATGAGGCTTTGGGAAGGGACATTTAAACACCATCCATACCACTGACATGTGCAAGTGAACACCATTCAAAATTAGAAATTGGGGCCAGGGAGATGGCTCAATAGAATAAGTGCTTGCCTGGAAAGTACAGGGCTTGAATTCAATCCCCAGTTCCATTAAAAAAATAAAAATAAAAATTAGAAAGTGAATATTTGGGTTTACATAATATTTTGTAATTATGTTTTACTTTATTTGAAAAAAAATCTTGTTGCTCTTTCTAATGTATAAACATGACAAAGAGAGTACCCTGCACAAGAAAATAGATCCACTCCTTTACATAAAGATAGATTTGCCTACACATAAATTTCACATTGTGCTATTGGGTGTGCATATGTATAAAGGCTCAGAGTGTTTAAGGAACTAAGGAAGGAATACTGACTTAAAGGACTGATGCAAAAGTCTTTTTCAGTGGTATACACAAAGGATGTTGCAAAAGAATTAACTACAGCAAGAACTTATCATGAAAAGTTTCATTATTAGCAGAAGGGATTAATAGGACAAACTGAGAAAATAAAATATGTAACACATTGTCTTTTTATGTATCTCGGTGCCAGTGTGGAGCTTACTATCTTCTTTTCTATATCAGAGAGCTAAGTTTCCCAGACTTTGTGGCAAACAGGATTCATTACAGTGATTTCAGCAGTGAATCTTTATACAAATTCAAGGGGACAGGATTTGCTTTACCTGAATATAATTCTGACTGTGCTGGTTTGTCTAACAATTTCTCAAAGCTGTTTTTTAAAAACACAATTAGGACAACTATTAACTTTTAGTATTTGCATATTATAATTCCAAAATTTAGTAAACATTGTATCTTATTTCACTCTTTATTCTAGTACGTTCCTGTAGAATAACAACATGGTCTCAGTTCTTTCTTTGTCTAATCTTCAAAACTGTGGTCTTCATCTATCCTCCTTTTTTGAAACTTGGTTTTGTTATTTTTTTTTGAAACTTGGTTTTAAAGTATGGTGAAATGTATAATATTTTTAAGATTTTCTAAGTCACCTTCTGTTTACAAATTCTCTTCTAAAAATGTTTATCAATTAATTCAGTGATGAAGACATTAACATGTACTTTGGGAATCTGATTAAAAAATTCTTTTAAACTAAATAGAATTACTAGGAACAATGAGATAGTTCAGCACACTAAGTGCCTGCTGTGGCAAGTGCAGGGACCAGGGTTCAATCCCAGGTCCTGTATGCTACACTGGCCCCTGCCTCCAGGGTGCACCAAGCCAGCGATGGAGTCTGAGTGAGGTGGCACACACCTTTAAACCCAGCACTGTGGAAGCTGACAACAGAAGGATCACTATGAGTCTGAGCTGTGTAGTGAGACCCTGTGCCTAATACATAAAATAAAAAACATAAATAAAATAAGTAAAATAAACAGAGTTACTATTAAAAAAAGCAAGTATCACTATTGAATAATGAAATATACGACATTATTAAAACACAAAATTATAATTTTATAAATCTTGGTCGGGCAGGGGAGATAGCTCAGTGGTCTAAGTGCCTGCCTGGCAGTGCCCACTTCGATCCCTGGTACAACATGCTATGCTAGCCCTACCCCCGGGCACACGTCCGGCCACCAAAACCAAGCGAGGTGGTGCACACCTGTAATCCAAGTGCTGCGTAGGTTGAGACAGGAGGATCACTATGAATTTGAGTTGCATAGGGAGACCCTGTACCAAATACATGAATAAATAAAAAAGATTAAAAAATCAATTTGAAAAATTTGGTCTTTTTCATTTCTTCTCTGGCTGCATTAAAGGAAATATGTAAGAAGGGATTTTTGATGTTCTCTTTACTCTAAGGTCTTGCAATGTCTGATTTTAAACTACACAATATTACTAAAACAAAAGTAATGTTTCTATAACTATAGGATAAGAGTAAGCTACGCTTCTGCTCATGAGTGAAGTATCAAGATTAATTTCGACTCTAATTGTTAGCCATCTCAGCCTGCCCTGATCAGTGTAGAATATTTATATTTTTCTGTGATTAGAAAAATTGATTGAAGATTTCAAAGAACTACTCTGATTTTCATAAAACAATGATAATCTACAGGAAGTTGTGGTAAAGTTTGCAGCGCAAACAGAAATCTGCTGTGACAAGAAACACTTGTCTTAAGAAAAATCCCATTTCAGGGCCGGCAGTGTGGCTCCGCAGACTAAGGGCTTGCTTAGGTAAGCTGAGGGGCCAGGGTTCCATCCTGCGTGCCACGCAGGCCCTGCCCCCACGCACACTGACCTGAGGATGGAGTCCGGGCATGGTGGTGCATGCTTGTAATCCCAGCCTTAGGGAGGCAGAAATCGGGAAAATCACTATGAGTCTGAGCTGCGTGCGTAGTCTGAACTCAGTAGTGAGACATCCGGAGGCGGGGGGCAGATAGACACAAGATCTATAGGAAAATTGCATTTTCAAGTCGAATGAGCCTTTTTTCTGTACTGTGTTGTTCATTTCCTAGTGAAGATATCAATTCTAAAGGATTGTTTTTCACTTTCACCTTATTCTTTCTTATCTTTTCTTCTTTTCTTTTCTGTTCTTTATCTGTTTCACAACAGGGGTTTATTACTTTTCTCTCACATGTACAAATTTTCCTACGGGTTCTCTTTACTTCAGTCATTTAAATTACATTATACATATTGCATTTGTAATAATATAGAATTAAAATTACTTGCTTGTCACTTCACTTTTTTCTCTTGTTTATACAATTCAGCAACCAGTGTGAAATTCTTTTTTTTTTTTTTTTCCCCTTTGGTGGAACCAGGGATTGAACTCAGGCCCTTGCACTTGCCAGGGAAGCACTTATTCTACAGAGCCATCTCCCCTGCCCCCAGTGTTAAATTCTTTTTGATTTGTTTGGTGAAGTTCTGTAACATTTCTCATGTTCTTTTTTTTTTCTACTTTATATTCTCTTTAATGAAAAAAAAATAAATTCTGAATCAATATTTTAATGGAAGACTATATAATTTAGCAAGAGTATAAATTATCAATATTTCTTTTCTTTTTTTATGCATTAGGTACAGAGTCTCACTACGCAGCTCTGATTCATAGTGATCCTCCTGTCTTGACCTCCCTAGCACTGGGATTACAGGTGTGTGCCCCACTATGCCTTCCCAGTCTTCGTGGCTGGCTTGGTGTTCTCAGGGCAGGGCCAGCATGGCACATGGTACTGGGAATCAAAGCTGGGTCCTTGTGCTTGCCTGAGCTGGTGCTCAGACCCCTGAGCTGCCTCTGTTGCCCCTCAATATTTATTTTCTATATGGAAATTATAGTTATCTCTGATTTTAAATCCAGTGGAACAGCTGTATTTAAAATTCTGTAATTTACATCATACCAGTTTTTTCCATTGTTTTGTGATCTCTTTGATCCTTCAAATCATTCAAAGATGTATCTCTCTCCCAAGAGAGATTTTTTTAAGAGAAAATGAAGAATATTTTCCAGAAAATTGATGGCAATACTGCACCTGATTGTCACTCCTGTGTGTAGATGTCAGAGTTTCCCTAGTATGAAGGAAGAATTCTTCTCACACTGACAGAGCCATGCAAAAAGAAGCTACCACTTACATACATACTGGCTCAACATAACAAAATTGACTCAAGACCTACTATATTCCCACATATCATAGTCTTTCAGTCATACATATGGGCTACTGATCAGGCATAGAAGTCTATTTGATTGGGCAAGATTTAACAGATTTGATCATAGTATATCTACTACTTATTGAAATGGTAGTTGGTAAATAAAGGCTTAGTACAGTGGATTTGCTCCTGCAATGTGTGAAGCAATTGGTAACAGTCAGTGAGATGGAGAGTCTCCTGTAGTAGTGGTAACAGCAGCAGGCACTCTCTTCAGTGGCTTCTCAGCCTTCCGTATGTGATTTCCCATTCTTTGAGGTGGTGTTCACAGCACTCAAAAGAAGGCACAGTGAAGATCTCAGTGAGGAACTAATGCCATTTTGGTAGTTGTCTGACACAAAGTCAAAAATTAACTTCAAAAAACCCGGACAACTTACTCTTGCTGGATTTGCCCAAAGGCCTGATGAACAGCCCATTATTCGGTGTCGGAATACTGTTAACTGAATAAGAGGTTGGAAATAGAAGTTAAAAAAACCTTGAACACACAATCTTGGGAGTGTATTTTCCATAAAATATTAAGAAATAGTTACTGACATAAATCATATAGATTAATGACATTAGACAATTTTATAAGATTAAGTAAATGTGGCCATTACATCGAGTAGTGAGTATCGTGGGCTAACTGCCAGCCAGCCAATCAGTTAATTCAGCTTTTAAAGATAGTAAGTTTGGGACAAAATGTTCAATATTGATGGGTAATCTCTGAAGAAATACTTCTTTACAGACATTAACAGTTACAAACAACATAATAATATATGCATGAATATTTATAAATATATGTATATGTATGTTATATATGTGAATATAGACTGTGAGAGTATGGGACATGACTAAAGCAATAAGGAATATATTTAGTTTAAAGTATTGATCTAAATACATTTTTGATAGTCTACAGAATGCTGTAAGCAATTCATAGTTTATTTTATTTCATGATTATTGTAAATGTTTCATTAATTACCTAGTGACAGAAATTGGACATCACATGAGATCTTAAAGTAGACAATTTAGAGGACAGAGAAAATATGGATGTAAGGCATATCAGAGATTATAGCTGCAAATGTCTCTACCCACATTCAGTACATAGAAAAACCTAGAAGGAATTGACGCACTCATGCACAAGAAAGTCATTCCTGACAGACAAGAAGATGGAAAACTTAGCCCCATGCCTGTGGGAAACTGAATTCAGGCAAAGGCAAAAAGGATTTGGAAATTTGTTCTTCCCTGGATTAATTCAGAAGCAGATAGAGTCAGGGTGGCAGCTTAATTTCTGCATTCATTTTTCAAAAACAAAATTAATATGTATTTATTTGGTGTAGGGTCTCGCAACACAGCTTGAACTCATAGTGATCTTCCTGTCTCAGTATCCCTAGAGCTGGGATTACAGGCATGCACCCACAGCACCCCTGGGTTCTTGGGCTGGCACAGCATGTGGTATCATCAAATCTGGGTCCTTGATCTTGTCAGGTAGGCGCATAGAGTGCCGGACTATCTCCCTAGCTCAGTTTCTGCCTGTAATTTTATAAAAATCAAGATGAGCCTTGTTATACCTGGAATTCAACCTGTAGAACTTTGTGATGACAAATATGGGTCATTTGCAACCACATCTGCCATGATAATACGTGAAAGGACCAGTAGAAGACTGCTGCACTTTTGAAGTAAGAAAAACACAGAGAGGTAGATCAACCCAGTCTTCATTGTCATAAAAGTTTACAAATAGCTTCAGATCACACACAAATGACCAAATCACTTTTAGACAGTTATATTGTTACTTGGTCATTTCTGGAACAAAATACCTGACACCCAAAATTTACAGGCCAGAGTTATTCAGCTCACACTTTCTACTGGGTTCCATTCCATGGGTGGAAGGCACCAAGGGATGGTAGGAAGGCTTGTCAGAGATAATCTGCTCAACTACAACCCATGTTGGTCAAGAAGCAGGCAGAAAAAGGAGCACGCAGAAAAAAAGAAAAAAAAAATGCCCTTCTATGTCACACGGCTATTGAATCACATTCCACTGGGCTCAATTTCCTGAACACACATTCAGCAATGGATTAACTCACTGATGAGAATGCACCACATAACTCTGTCACCTTCCAAAAGACACTCCTCTGAATACATGAAACTTTTGAAACATATGCTAGACCTGAACCACAATCATAGTTCAGCAGCAATAGAGGTGAATATTTTTAAAAGGCAATGATTTTACTTCAAACAAGCTTGGAAGATGAAAAAATATGCTTTCTTTTCATTTTTATTGTTCACTGGTACATTTTTCATACACATAATCATCACATTCATCATGGAGAGTTTTACCTGTACATGCTACAGCTTGAGTCCTTTTTTTCTGTCAAACTCTTTCCCTCCATTCACCGTCTCTTTTTCTCCTTATTTGAAAATTTGATTCCATTTGACACTCCTTTTATCTCTTGGCCTTTTCATTTCCTTATTTGTCCCCCTTTTCCCCCTCAGTTCTGCTTTCCTTTTGAATAACTTCTTCCTATTGCACAATATATACTGTACACAGTCTAAAAAGATAGACAACAGTCAAGCAAAATCTTATAATGTTTTATCCCACGTGTACTTCACTCAACAATAAAAATCCAATTCATCATTCTAAACCAGTCTATATGGCATGATTTCAGGCATATGCATTTTTGTTTCTATGATAGTTAACTAATTGTGCCAATCTAAATTTTAAAAAATGCCCAAATAAGTTAGAACAGTATAATTCTGAGGGTGGAGAATCCACCCTAGCAAAAATTGTTGTCTGAATGCTATAAAAGGAAAAAAAAAAAGGAAGGCTCACTTCTCATACTTCAGAGAAGCTCTGGTCTTACCTTCACCTTGGACTTTTATCCTAGATCCCAGCTCAGGCCTGTAGCATAGACCCTGCAGTTGCCATCACAGACCCTTTGGCATTGTCTTAGTGTCTTGTGCAGGACACTCTAGTAAGCTCCCAGCCTTTATTGGAGTCCTATAACTTCCAGGGTGCCGACAACACTGTCCCACACCTAACTCTGGGTGGCCATTTAAGTCTTATAAATTCTTACATATTTGTATATATTGCACTAAATCTCTTTCTCTAGTAAGCACTGATTGATGTAGTTTCTGTATAAAAATGTGTCTTTCTCATTCAAAAGTATTTTTATCTTTTCTGAAATTAGCAATCATAGTTTTTCTATTAATGTGTGTATTCCTTTCACAATGTGTTTTGGCAGCTATAAAAAACACAATATACTATAAACACTGTGTATCCCTACAGATTATCAAATTCTAAAATGGTCCAAGACCTAAAACTTCTTGATTTCTGAAACAATATAAGTGAAAATGATTGCAGATATGATATCATATAATGGGTCACAGTCAAAACTCAGGTGCACTACAGATCTTATACAATATTACCTTCATTTTATGTGTAAAGATACATATAAAAGATGAGTGAGTTTTGTGTTCAGGCAGCGTCATATCCTCAAGGAGCCTAATTATGTATATGCAAATCTTCAAAACATAAAAAATTCAAAATTCAATACTTATCTCAAGAATTCCAAGTAAGTTATATTTTATTTTTTGATCCAATTAATAACTTTCTTTTTTGTTTCATAAGTATGTCTATGCCTTCTCAAGTTGTTTTAATTAATTTAAGGCTTTGAAGAATTATTGTTAGGGAATTTGACTTTTAATGAAAGATTTTCATAAAATATTTATATATTGAATAAAATGCAATTTACATAGATTATTTTAGTTTAACTCTAGACTTTCAAGTGTGTAAGTTATGCTGTGCCCTTTGACCATACAGTTCATCTCTTCCAGGAAATGATGTATAAAATGAAAAAAAAAAAAAAAAAAAAAAAAACAAGCACTTATTTTGAGGAAACTAGAGGTGACTTATTTATTTCAAACACTCTATATTAAAAAGACTTTGGATGTAAAATAGGAATGAAGAGAGTTATACATGAAAGTTAGCCTAGAAAACGCCAAGTTTGTATTTAGAAATATCCATAAACAAATAGCATGAGATGGCCTGAGGTACAAAACCAAATACTTCATGTAGAGCAAAGAAAAATTCTAACATATATTTATCACAGAAAATCACTTTGTTATGTTGGCACTGAGTATTAACACAGCAGTAATAAATGAAAATTTTCACAGGTGAACCGTGCAATCGGAACAGTCTGTTTCTTTGGCAAGAATGCCACAATGCTAGTTCAAATTGTTCAGAACTCTCCATGAAGAAGTCATATCTAGTAGACCTTTCACATGATATATGTGAAAAACTCACATTTCAAAGATGAAGTATTAATATGGAAATAGAGGGGCTGGCGAGATGGCTCAGTGGTCTAAAGCACCTACTTTGAACAAGCTTGACGAAGTACAGGGACCGCGGTTCGATCCCCCAGCACCACATGCCAGCCAGCC
>NDGM011191416.1:0-10567 GCA_002564305.1 Octomys mimax | reverse complement strand
CCTTCATTTTGAGTGTCGGGTATTTGTCCCAGCAACGAGAGAAGAGTAACTAAGACAACTGTAGTAACTAGTTTACTGTGTGTGCATTTTAAAATATCATGTTCCACACATTAAATATATTCTCAATGATAATGAGTTTTTAAAAACCCTCTATTCCATACATACTGTGTGGCCTTGAGCAAGTTATTAACCTTCCAAACTCTAGTTCTCCAACAGCATTGTGGGCATATTTAAAAGTAGAGGCTCACATAATATAAAGAGAAGACAGAGAACAAGGAGGGAAGGAAGGAGAAAGAAAAGCAATGGGGAGGAGAGACGAGTGGAAGAGCGAGGGAATGAAGTATGGAGGAAGGGAAAGAAGGCTGGCAGGAAGAAAGAAAAGACATAGATGATATTACTCAAGTCAGGTAAACAGTTTCTTGTGTAACCTTAGTGCTTCCCCTTGGTCTACCTTCCTTGGCATATTTTACCCCTCATCCCTCTACTCCTCCTTTGCACACTTATGCCCCAGTCAACACCCTCCATGCAGCAAGGATCCACCAGCATCAGGACTGGTGATGGTCATGGCCAGGTAGTCCACCCAGAGCACAGCATGAAGACACCAAATGGTTCTGGTCCACTTCAATCAGGTCCCCTTTGCCAATCAAAGTATTGCTAGGAAAGCCTGTGAGTAATTCGTCAGCTCTTATGGGACTTCTGTTTGGACCTCCTGTCTCAATGAAGCTTTCTCTTAAGATGGTCATTATCATGCTCTGTGGAGGAAGAAAGACGAACCTAAACCAAGACCTGAGATTAGTTTTGTTTTGTTTTTGTCTTAGGAGAGGTAGGTGGCAAGAAAATGAGGACAATGGAAGATAATACGTATCATGCAGTGAACACTTACTAAGAGCAATATTTTTTTAAATGACATACATTTTATTTCATTTCTTCATAACTTTATATGATAGGTCTGGTGGTACATCATCTCCTTTATACAAAATGTCATAGTCACAGAAAGATTAAGAAATGACCTCAAACAAATCTTGAACTGGAAAGTCTAGAGCTGAAATTGAAACACTGATGTTCTGATTCTAGAAATATTTAGCTTAATCTTTGTGCTGAGAATGGGCATAGCTTTCAACTGGATAGTTTGGTTTGATCATCAGTCTTTTCCAATGTCACATGACCTGGCATATGCTATATAAAGTTTGTTAACATTGTCTTGTAAGCCAGGGATAGCCATAGAAATCTGTATCAGAAACCTGGTTAAGTATTAAATGAGATAATGCAGTTAAAAAAAAACTTTACCATGGCACATGGCACAGAGTGACCTTTCAATAAATGTTGACTCTGAATAGTTTCATTTTATCAGTGAGGCAACAGAAATGGTAACATTACTTTTTAAAATTTGGTCATTGTTACTGTTTGTAAATTCACGAAGATATAGGCACAACTAAACTTGGTGCAATTGTTTTTCTGTTAAGCATTATTTTGGGGGAAAATTAATCCAATCCTGAAAACTTCACGCATTTGGATGAAATATCTTTTTCTGTTAGGATAAACTCCTGAATAGGATTTAAAAATCATCCTGGGGAAAAGTGGACTGTATACAATAGCAAATTGCTATCCTATTATCCTGCTTTCTTTGCACTACCTAATCCTTGTTGTTTTGTTGAGGTTATTAAGAAACTGTATCTAAGAGGCTCGAGGGAAAGCAGTGTTGTGGAAAACTTACAGTACAAAATTCGTACTAAATCCTTTTTGCTCCCAGGCTTAAGACAAATGAATGTATGCTTTGGTTCCCATGTTGTATATACTTGAACATACACAGGTGACCTTTGAGTTTTCTTCAAAAGAAGGATATGTTACAATATAATAGCTCCACAAGGAACTAACCATAAAATGGTGCCAACTCTATCAAATCCAGTTTTATAAATCTGTACTATTTATTGAGCTAGCAGATTGAGTAAAATGAGGGGAACAATTCAAGGGCCTTTGCTTCCTTTTAATCATCTTTTGAAAAGCATTCCTGATTTCCTAACACCCCCAGTCATTATGTCTTGAAAATTACTTCAACTCTGCAATTTGAACTGTTTCCTAAGATATTTTTGATCAATGTATACTGTTTTCATACTGACTAATTCAAAAGAATTAGTAATTTTCATTGTTACCTAAAAGCCCTTTAGGTCAGAATAATCACAACTTCCCACAGGGAAATGCAAGTGGAGAGAGCAGAGCAAGGAATAGAAAGTTAGGGCTGAGGCACTGAAGGGAACAGAGGCTGGGGATGAGGGTCTGCAGGAAAGACAGCGTAGCGCCTTCACTAACTGCTCTCACGATTCAGCCTCTAAAGGGCCTGCGTAAAAAAATGAATAGCCTCTTCTCTTCCACACTTTGTAGAAGGTAAAAAAGATTCTGTTTGTTACAAACAGTGTCAGAGTTTCAAGATGCACGATTCCACTTTATAGTATTTAAAACAAGTCAAAAAAAAAAAAGGAGGAGGAGGAGGAAAATGGGGAGAAGGAAGAGGAAGAGGAGAAGAAGAAAGAGAGGAAGAAGAAAGAGAAGGAGGAAAAGGGAAAAGGAATCAACAAGAGGGGAAAGGGAGAGTAGACAAACATGCTATGGGAGGGGCCGGAGAGAGAGCTCAGTGGTCTAAAGCACCTGCTTAGGCAGGTGCTCGGGGACCACGGTTTGATCCTGCGCACCACAGGCTGCACCAGCCTGCCCCCAGGGTGGGCTGAGTCACACACACACACACACACACACACACACAAATTTAAAAAAGTGCTGTGGGATTTATTTTGCTTTTGCTGACCAAATTAACACTTCATAATTTGGTTTTGCAACTCACAAAAAGTTGAAAGTGGTGATAGAAGAAAAGAGGATCAAAGAGCAAAAGAGTGAGTGCAGGAATGAGAGACAGAGACAGACACCAGGGCAGACACAGACAGAGACGCAGACACAGAGAAGGAGACAGAGACAGAGACAGAGACAGAGTCAGAGAAATAGAGATGCAGAAGCAAGGAAGCAAAGACCACTTGCAGTTTCTTCCTGTCCGGGATGACAGGTGTTTTCAGGGGATATTTTCTCTCAGTAATTAAATACGCTTTCCCAAAGGCCCCACCCTTTGGTGGGCACCGTTGTGATGCTACTCTGTACTGTCTAAAAAAATCAGACCTACAAATGACACACACTACACGTATTATTTTTGGGCTTCAATATTATTTTTAAAGCAAATATTAGACCTGGTCATTGTCTATATGAATTATGGGTAGTATTTAGCAGCAGATTTGGTGGAAGGGAGAAGAAAAATTATTTCTCGTGTTTATCAGAATGCATTCCTGACCAGAGTTGTGAGGTAAGACATTTGATCTGAAGAGAAATGCAAAGAAACGGAGACTAAGAACGGATAACCTGCTTGCTGCAAGGTTCCCAGCAACGTAGTCAGGTTAGTGTTTGAGACCATCATTGTAAAGAATGGCCAAGAGACCATTGATTTGTTTACTAACTAAATACAGCATCAGGCATTGTGCTAGGTAGATAGAGGAATAGAAGTGGGCCAGATCTTTCATCTGGGGCTTGAAATTCGGTGGATTCAAAGAGACCAGGGAGAAGGCTGTTGGATGCCCAGGCTCACCAGTGCGAGTGTGCTGGGCTAAGGAATTATGCATCTGTTGGAGATGGGAACAGAGAGACATAGAATGCGGTATAGGCCCTTGATTTATGAACACTTTTGTTTGCAAACAATTAGGTCCACAGACAGAGTTTGGCAAGATTTTGTTGTTGTTGTGAATTCTGCGTCAGGTGATGAGTATGACTGGGAGCGTCTTTTGCAGAATTATGAAATGCAATAAGGTACTACTGTAATTATTTTTTATCTTTTTTTATTTTAAACAGGAAAAAAACCAAAAATAAGAACAAAGACAAAAACAAAGCAACATAAGGCAATAAAAATGGTACAGACTTTCAGAACAAGAATGGAAAATTGACAATAGTTGTTATACTACGTATTGTTATCAAATTTGTTGTTCAGATTACCAGATATGGGTATGCAAGATTGAAACATTAACTCTTTCTTTCACTAAGCCTTAATCATTTTTCCTTTTTCCTTTTTATTTTTAATTTACTTTTAAAAGAGTTTAAAAATAATTGGCTTCCTAGGATAAGAACCTGAAAGAATAAATAGACTCTGAAAGGCACAATACAGACAGTAGAATGGGTACCACTGTAATTGAGAAAATGTAGTGAAGGAGGGGTAGAATTCCATTAAAACATTCTCTTTCTGCTCTGGACTGTGGGGTAGATGATGACATCATTTGCTGAAGTGGGGAACACTGTTGGAAGAACAGATGTGGGCAGGCAAGAAGTTGGATGAGTGCCACTTTGACTCAGTTCTCTTTCTCTTTTTCTCTTGGTTTATGACCAGATTTTTGTTTTCGGCTCATTTTTATCTACTTGGTTTGATAATTTTATTGGGTATTTCCAGCAATGCTTTTAGCTAAACTTTTGGATTCAGTTACTATGCATTTGCAGTGTTCCCTGAGCCACACCCTAGCATTTTCCCGGGTTGTCTGTTGGTAGTCCCACCCTTGCCTCCTCACCCCAGCTTTCCACTATCAGCTTGAAGATGGAAAGTTTGTCAAGCACTGACTTCACTTCTCCCAGGGGTGGGGAGGATTTCACTCAGGTAATATTACCTAATCCTTGTTCAGTTCAGAGAACTTTAGACCTTGTGTTACTTATGGGTGTTTATATCCCATTGCATGGTATTAGAAGAGCCACATAGACGTTGTAATGTGAGAGTGACGATGTGAGCTTCTTTAGTGTTCTTGTAACACTGAGTCATACACAGATTCTTCAACATGGGTGTTCCACTTGTAGGTACATATTATTCTGGAGAAAGTTGCACATATATTTTTCAGGACTCATGAACAGAAATATATCTATATCTATATCTATATCTATATCTATAGCAGATCATTGTCATATCTAAACTTTGAGAAATCTAAATACAGTATCATAAAAATGCAATGCTTGAAGATATTTTGTCTACTCATAAAACAGTATGTCTAGAGTAATGAGACCAAGTCACAGTTATGTTCGGCAAAGTTGATAATCCTCCTGCCCCTCAAATATGATGCTCAGAGATTTTCTTTCTTCCATAGTTTCCATACATGGGAATGTAATTTATTCTCTTTTTGGAAAAAAATTGGTTCTCAGTCACAGTGACTTTCAGGGTGTTCTTATATAAAGGGGTGGAACACGCTGAGAATTATCTTCTGCACTATATTCACACTGAGTAATGTTTTCCTAAAGGTCTCTGTCTGTATCATTATGATACACATTTCTTCTTTGTAAGTTTTCTTTATATTGTTTCTGTTTCTAATGTTAATGTGAAGTACATGAGCTCTGTATATATTAACTTATAAAGAACACTAAGGCATAATATTAAATAAAAGCAAGTTGTAGGTAGATACAAAGCAATATCACTTATTTTTATTGATACATTTCTATGTGAGCACACTGTACTTGTGTAGCAATCAGGAAAAAAAAAAAGACCTAAAAACTAGACATTAGCGTTTCTAAAACAGGAGGGGGGATTTTTTCACTCCTTTCCTCCCACTAGGATATCTAAGCAATATCTGGAGGTATTTTATTTGCAGCAACTGAGAGGTGGTTGCCATTGACATGCAGAGGAAGGAGACCAGGGATAGTAGTATGAAAAATTCAGTAATGCACAAAATACTCCCTTCACCTGTAGTTGACAAACAAACAAACAGAAGGAAAACTACCCTTCTCAAAATGTCTACAGTGCTGCCATGTAGATGCTTGGCTACCCATAAGAATTAATAACCATGCTTCTTGCCTTTGGGTCAAAATAGTAAGGTATCGTGTTTAAGGCATATTTCAGCTGTACTTTAATGCTGATTTATTTATTTGATTAGTTATTTTTGGAGCTTTGGAGGTTGGTTTACTCAGAGTCTTTTCTTTGAGCTACATTTCCCTTTTGTTTGTTTTTTGTTTATCTATTTAGTTTTATTTTGAGGGAGAATCTCATAAAGTCATTGATCTGCCCAGACTGGGCTCAGACTTATCTTTCTGTGTCAGTCTTCCTGAGTTCTAGGATTACAGGCACCCAGAAGACATTGGAGTTTTAAATAACACTCTCCTTATGTTTTACAAAATATTAATAAATATAATGAAGTATGAAAGTGATGCATGTATTATAACAAGTGGAAGGAACAGAAATATAATTATAAATCAATTAAAAGTCCACTATCTGTACATGTAGTTTCCCCCAAAATTCTCCTAGGTGTATGTCTGTGCATAAATAAAACTAGATTTCTAAAGTGATGCTTCTACTTTACATTAGATTGGAGACATTTTCTTCACTCTCATCATGAGCATTTTATCATGTCAGTAAATATTTTTTGGAGAGCAGAGCTGTGATTGTGAAGGATTTTTCTGCCTGTTTAAAAACTGTATTTCTAAATTCAAAAGATAATTTCAATAAGGCAATGTTTATATATTTAGAATATTGTCAAGTACAGGCAAATTTCTGAAGCAAATAAGAATATGCAGAGAATAAGCTATATTGCAAAATACCAACTTCAGACTTCAGCCTAATAATGATCTCTTTCCCTTCTCAATATTGTACAGAATTAACATAAATTAGTAGATAACACACAGTGGAAAACAGGAATTTGAGAGCTGGTTGCCAACTTAGAAGATATTACTTATTAACATTGCTATAGAAGAAGCCCTACTAAAACACAAGTAATTGCCACTTGTGGTTTAATTATTTCATTTTCTCAAGAACATAGTTTGGAGCTCCAGTATGCATATTGGATAGTGATTAACCTTCAATAGTTATGTAGAGGACACCAAGTAGCTTGTTTAAACATCTCTCTTCTTGAAATGCCACTAAAATGAATTAAATTCCAATTTCTATTCATGGCTTAAAGCAAATTGCTCGTTATCCTGAAAGGAACAGGGACCTTGTGACAAGTAAGAAGACGCTAAAGTTAGAAATGACTGCCTGTAAGGAGGACTGTGACACTGGAGAGGGCGAAGGTGAAAGACCAAAGGCGTCCTTCATACTTAGCTCTGCCGCCCTCCAGCAGGCCTGTGGATTAGCTGAGGCTCCCTGGAAATGCTTTGTGGTCACTGGCTGATGCTCATCAGTCCTAGGTCTTCCCAGTGTATTTGCGTTTACACATCTGCAGTTAGCAGAGGATTCAATGATGTTTAGAGCTTGTTGTCTAAAGTATCATCTATGCAGAACATATTTTCCTTCTCCTCTGGCTCCCAAATGATGATGTGAAGATTCTGCAGAGATAATGGAAGCTTGTGAAGAGGAATAAGATTGTCTAGGTAAAGCTGAGGAGTCCAGAAATAGAAGTACTACTGATTAGCTGTATAAACTGTGGACAAGTTAACTAACCTCTCTGCACCCAGATTCCCCTGTCTGCCCAAAAGTAATAACACCTGTTTTTATTTCTCTGGTTGCTTAAGGATTAATGAGGTTGTTAACCAATAATATTAAAAGAATACCAGAGACTGTGTAATTTGTAAATCATAGAAATTTATTTCTCACAATTCTGGGACCTGGAAGTCTGAAATCAAGGTGCTGGCAGGTTCATTGACCAGTGAGAGGCCAGTCAGCCTCCAACATGACGCCTGAAATGTGGTTGCTCGAGAGGGGAGGAAACCTGTATGTTGGCTCTCAGAAAGTAAAAGGGCAAAAAGGGTGAACTCTCATAGTCAAGATCTTTCACGTGGCCATTAATCAATTTACAAAGATGGAGTACTCACCCTACTCCCCTCAGAGGCCTCACCTCTTAATATGATTGCTCAGACCTAACTGATGGAGAAGCAATCTATGAAGTGTAATTAAAAATACAGTGAGTGTTTAAGCTAAACATAACAAATATTTGTTATAGTGAAGACACAGTGCCATGAATCCCCCCCAAAATGCCTATCTTTGCTTTGAAGATACTTACCAT
This sequence comes from Octomys mimax, assembly GCA_002564305.1. Taxonomy (NCBI): domain Eukaryota; kingdom Metazoa; phylum Chordata; class Mammalia; order Rodentia; family Octodontidae; genus Octomys; species Octomys mimax. Next base: position 2,579 of record NDGM011191416.1, on the reverse strand, counting down.
TTTTACCACTTATTTTTTCTTTTTTAACCAGGAGAGTGTCTTTTCATGACGACCTTGATGTCCTGCACTGACTCAAAGCTTTTAAGAAGGGCTGGCCAGAAAGCTCAGTGTATTAAAGCTCTTGCTTAGGCAGACTCAGGGACTGAGGTTCAATCCTTGGCCTGCTGTGCTGGTCCCACCCCCGCTGTGCCTTGAGATAATGTTGAGACTGGGCGTGGTGGCATGTGCCTATAATCCCAGTGCTTGGGAGGCTGAAAACAGGAGGATCACTAGGAGTCTGATCTGTGTAGTGAGACCCAGTAGACCCTATACTAAATACATAAAAAAATTAAAAATCTTTTACAGCAATTTTCTGCAAAATAAAAGCATTACATTGTGTCCCCATCCACCTTTTTCATTGTATCCAGCACCATGCAGCTTCTAGCTCATCCCTAAAGTCAAAATACTATGACAGATAAATTATTTGAGTAGGTTCAGGACATAGGGGCAGCCACAATAGCACAACTAAAAGCATTCACAAAACAGGAGCTCCAGAACTGCTTCAGAAGGTGACAAGAACCATGCAATAAGTGTGTTTGAAATGAGGAGGAGGATTTTCAAGAGGGTTAATGGCCACATGGCTTTTAATATTACATGCTTTTTTGTTTTTTTTTTTTGTTTGTTTGTTTGTTTTTTGGTCTTTGTGAGACAGGTCTCACTATGCAGCTCAGGCTGGTCTTGAACTCATAGTGATCTCCTGCCTCAGCCTTCCATTGCTGGGATTATAGGGATGCAAGAACATGTGTATCTTGTTAAATGTTTTCTAATCCATACATTCACTTTACCTTTCAATTAAACTTCTTTCATAAAGTAGTATGCTGGGTGCATGCTCCATCTTACAAAGTTCTCTGTCCATCTTATAGTTCTCTGTCATTTCCTTCCCTTTTCTAATGGCTTGAAGCATCTAATTCTCCAAATGAGGAAAGGTTAAAGGAACATTCTAGGGCAGTAAAAAGTGAAGACCAGGGCATCAGGGCAGGTTTCATGGAGATGTTCTTCTACCTTTGCCTGTCAACTCCTGTCTAGTCTACTCTGACCCAAGCATGTCTTTGGGAACCTGTTTCTGGGTACCTCTACTCTCAGCCTGACTGAGATAAATCAACTCATTCTTATCATTTCTTCATCCCTCAAGAAGGAGAAAAATGGCTTTCTTTCCCATTTTTCTAGGGGAATTGGCATTTGCACATAGATTTGCCACTCATTTCTTCAGCTGTTTGATAGCATGTCCTAGATCTGTTCTCTGGGTTGAACAGGTGAGCAAAACAGATTTTCCTCTCAGAAACCTCGTGATTTACAGAGATGGATAGATGTTTGAATATCTATCAGCAAGCATATCAATGACAAAAAAAAAAATCACTGACCTTTCTCTATATAGCATTTTCCTCTTTCCTTTTTACCAAACTTCTGCTTCTTTTCACAGCCACTGATAAAGTGACAGAACATCCGCATTCAACACAACTGTGGCTTACATTCAATTGTCAAATATCTTGCAGAAATTCTTTCTGGAATTTTGGGTTGAGGTAGCTCTTTTCCTTCCCCAAGCTCTCAGAATACACTAGCAGGCTCTATTGAGAGGGTGGCTCCTTATTTCTCTGTTCAATGAAAACTATGTGAATATTAAGGAAAGTTAGCAAATTTTGAGTTGGATCCTTGCATGTATATCCAATGTGAAGATGTACTGATTTCTGAACAAAAGCCTCTATGAGATTGCTGTGATGAATTTCCTAATTGTTACAGTTTTCCCTATATTTTTGGCCTTGTAACCTAGTTTGATTTAAGCCTGACATCTTTTCTAGTTAGACTGGTCACACAAAACTTTCGTTTTGGCTTATTTAGAAAGATTTAGCATGGAGGTTGTGACTTGAAGGGTGGTATAAATAATAGATGCCAGATTTATATCTGGTAAATTAATGAATCATCAACAAGCTTTTTTAAGATTCTCGGGCCATGCAATGGCTCCAGTAATAGAAGGGAGGTCAGACAGAATGATATGTGGAAAATGTCTTAATGTTATTGAGCAGGAGCCCCATGATATAGGCTTCAGAAGGAGAACATTCTTTGCAAATAAATACCTAGGCCTTAGGGTAAGTAGGGAATGCTCTGAGCAAACGCTAAACACATATACACTTCAGATGTGAGGATCTGTTCCTGCTTTGCAAGCCCAGATTTCATATAGATTGCACATAAAGACAGTCTATGCACATTGTCTTCGAGAGCATACCAGATAGTCAAATCTGTCTGGCCTTCCTACTGATTCAATTGTCTTACAAAAATAATGACTTTCTTGGGTTTTGTTCTTATCCTTCCAGTTATCATAATCACAGCCCTCAAGTTTCCACCTGCAGACACAGCTTTTCTCTGGGCTCTAGAGCTACATGATTTTTTAATATAGAAGAAATCCCCAAATTTCTAGATTTTATATCACCTGTTTTGCTCAAGAGCTGCATATACAACAGCAGTATTTTCAGGGGTACTTGATGTTCAGAGCTTGCAGGAATTCCGTTGTCAATTTAGTCTTTTTTTTTTTTTTTTTTTTTTTT
>NDGM011191414.1:0-14244 GCA_002564305.1 Octomys mimax | reverse complement strand
TGCCAGCCCCGCCCCCTGGTGGGCTGAGCTGGCCACACACACACACACACACACACACAATAACTAAATAAATAAATGTTTAAAAAAAAACAGGCGGATCACTGAGTCGATCTAGTAGTGAGACCCTTAACACCCTGTATACCTTTCCCTACAATACACACACACACACACACACACACACAAAGATTAGTTTTCTTCTTAGTATTGGAAAGAATGATGCATTACTAAAACTGAAAATGTGGAGGCAGCGATATGTATTAGATAAGTTACCTAAGCTCTAATGGCAGAATATCTGAGTTTGTGTGCTGGCTATTTTATTTATAATATCATTGTATGGGCTTGGACCAATCTCTTAGTCTGTCTGTGCCTCAGTTTCTTCATCTGCAAAATGAAGATGAAAATAATGCCTGTCTCATGTGTAGTGCACAGAAACCATTCATAAATGTTAGATGTGGGCTGGGGAGATAGCTCAATGGGCTAAGTGCCTGCCTGGCAAGTGCAAGGACCTGGGTTCAATCCCTGGTACCACATAACATTCTGGCCCTAGAACCCAGGTGTGCTGTGCTGGCCACTAAAACCAGGTAGTCTCAGTGATGGAGAGGCTGAGACAGGAGGATCATTAGGAGTCCAAGCTGCATAGGGAAACCCTGTAATAAATAAATAAATAAATAAATAAATAAATGATTTTAAAAAATACGTTAGATCTTAGTATCATCCCCATCACTGTTATTGTCATATCGCCATTCTGGGAAAGCACCCCTGGAAAGAATAAGAAATGTAAAAGGCCTGATAAGTTACTGTTCCACAAATCTTCAGGTGACTTCACTGTTTTATTTCTTTTGTAGCCTGGAAAAAGAATCACCTGCGTTTTTGCCTCTGTCAACTCATTGCTACTCCGCTTCTTATTAACTAAGTTCATTCTTTCCAGTCCTAAGCTTTTATGGGAATTTGATGAAAATGAAGAGAAAACAGAGGAAAGTGAGGGGGTTTCCTTGGGTGAATGCCTTTTTGGCATTCTTTTTGAAGTTGGGGATCTGCACAGTGGTAGTTCTGGGGCTAAGGCAAGAAGTGGAATAGTAGAGCTTGCGGTTCTCCCTGATCTTTGTCCTGGGAGCCTACTGGAGATAGGGATTCTGACTGTTCTGCCTGACATTGCAGCATTTAGTATCTGGGGTGCTTGCTGGCTTTTCCCATACTCTAAACTGATACCACAACCCAAAGCTGTATGCTAAGAACAGCCATGAAGTAGGCTTCTCAGCTCTTCCTAGAGGAAGAGTCAACAGTGTGATTTCTCCCACAGATACCTGCAGGAGGAAATCTTGTCATTTTTGCATGATTTAAACTCTGTTTAAGAAAGGCAGTATTTATTTCGAATTTCAAAATAATCAACTATGAAACAAATTCCCTTATGCTTTGATATCTTGTGTATGGAATGATGCATAGGCTAAAATCTTGTGTATGGAATGACGCATAGGCTAAAATCATACATGAAGATCATACTTCAACACAAAGAAGAAAGACATGACAGAAGCGAACAAACCTATCATCTTCCTGTATAAACCTGGCTTAACAGCAGATTATCTTGCTAAAAGAATTTCTTTCCATTCTCAGCGTGCCAGGTAACAACCACAAAATCTGGGAGGTGAGTGGGGAGGGTGGATCTAGAGGATGAAGGGAAAGGACAGCCAGGCAGAGCAGGGCAGTGTGAAGCGCTCAGCAGATAGGACCAGCATGTGGCAGAAGGAGCCGCAATCTCATCCAGTTCTCCCCATCTCCGTCCTCTTAGAGACATTTATGTAAGAGACGCACAGTCTAAAGAGAGGCCGAAGGACACCTCCTTCCTCTGCTCCTCTCTTTGTCCTTCTCTTCTCCCTCTCTTCCTTACCTTTCTCCTCTTCCCCTTTCTCTGTCTCCTCCTCACAAGCCTGGCTTGAAGTTCTAATTCTCTGGAGGACAAAAACAAACACAACACATAAGGTATAAATGGAAGAAAATTATCTGTACACGTAAGAGAAGATCATTTTATTGAAAGCTCGTAAAAGGACAATACAAAGTAATTTTTTAAAAACCTCATGCAAAACAACCTTCAGGACACAATAATACCGTTTTGGTACTTTCCAGGGTATAATAAAGTAGAGTTACAAAAGATGACTCATAATTATTTTTCTTATAATGTAATTGTTTACCTTCTTCATTGTTTTTTAAACACATAAGTAAACCCTCAGAAATAAGAAAGATGCATAGAAACTTGGATGAATTTGAAAGTAGATACTAAAAGATAAAGAGAACTATGAGGAAATGAAACGAATTCTACGGTAAACCCCAGACACACAAGGAAGACTTTTTATTATACAGCACATGTATGTTGCTCACAAGGTTTCTCTTAGAAGATGCTCATTGTACTTGATTTTGAGATGCCTTTGCGATGTCTGGCTGCTATGGTAACTGCGATTTTATTAAAGACTAGCATTTATAGTTCATTAAAATTTCTGACTTGTTGACATTCCATTCTTGCTTTTGCCTAAATTTAACCTATTTTCCATCTTATCACATATTTGAAATAATCTTACTTTATGTATTTAGTACAGGGTGTACAGGGTCTCATTACACAGATCAGACTTGTAGTAATACTCCTGTTTTCAGCCTCCCAGGCATTGGGATTACAGGCACATGCTACTATGCCCAGTTTCATTCAGCATCCTGGCATGAGGCTGGCATGGCAGTCCGGGGATCAAACCCTTGTCCCAGGGCTTTAATCTGCTGAGCTATCTGGCTGGCCCTTGAAATAATCTTGCCTTTTGGAAATGTCTGCATTTCCTTATGTTTGTGTATATGCTATATTTTTTCATTATCATGTTTGAGTAAGGATTTCGTGTGATTGCAAAGTAACCCTTTTGTCCACAGTAGTTCCATTTACTGTGAGGTTTGCCTATGCCAAGGACTGCCCTGGGGCTCTATATGTTCTTTTATTTCATCCTTACAACACCATTAGCTATTCTTATTGTTACCGTTTCACTGATGGGGAAATGGAAACATGAGAGAAATTAAGGAATGTTGCCCAGGATCACAGCTAGAAAGATGCTGTTCTGTACTGCAGCCTCTAGTCATATGTGACTACTTAAATCTAAATTTAATGAAATTAAGTTATAAAAATTTAGTTCCTCATTTACAGTAGCCACATTTCAAGTCTTCAGTTGGTCCATGGGGCCGGCATTGGACAGTGGAGAGCTGAACATCTTTATCATGGCAAGAAGTTCCACTGAACAGTGCTGTCAAGGGAACAATGAAGTAAGGCTTCTATTCAGGGCAGGGAGGTAGTTGCAGAGTCCAGACTTGGAGCTGGGCTGTCTTCTGTTTCTCCTCTATTAACAGTAAAGGGACAGCTGTGGAAAATTGTAGGTAATGTCAACCTGCAGAATAAAAAGCAAGACAACTGAATAGAGGCTGAATGGATAGTTCATTATTTCATTCCACTAATGTTTATTGAACCCTTGAAAAATGATAGGTACAGATGTAGATCCCATTTGTAATGGAGTGCTAACTGGTGGTCAACTTGTTACTCAGGTGGGTGTGGGAGGCCTGCCTGAGCATTGTTGCTGGGAGCGTAAGTGGCAGAACTGGAGAAGAGCAGGGAGAGCCTATTAGGGAAGCTGTTTGGGGGAGCTGTTGGAGCTGTTGGAAGCTGTGGTTCTCTTGGGCTCTTCTGCTGGAGGATCTTGCATGCTGGCTTTCCTGATGAACTTAGCTATTTTTGTTAAAGCACAGATTTGGGCCCTCATTGCTGCTGAGATGACTATGGTTCATTTTGGTGGAGCTCTGGTACTCATCTTGAGCATTGTTTCCTTGCTCCAGGGGGAAGATGCCACACAGTTCAGCCTTCTTAAGAAGTTTGTTGCATTGGCTTTCTTGATGGCAACTCAGCTTTCCTCATCGCTGGAGGAGCTTGGGACCTCCCTGTTGCTGAGGATGGCTGTGGTACCTTTGGGGGAGCTCTAGTGCTTACTTAGAGCATTACTTCCAGTTCAGATCCCTCAGCCTGCTACCACAGACCCTTCATCCTGCTGGCATAGACTTTCCAGCTGCTGCCACTGACCTTTGGGCCTTTCCAGTGCAAATCCATGAAGTGTGCCTGTATGAGACATTGCTGTGGGCTCTTGGCACCCAACTGAACTTGTGGAAGGCGTTGTTATGAGCTCTAGGTTTTCAGCTGGACTCAGGCTGGATTCCTTGGTCATTGGTGTGTGGACAGATTTCTTGCACTCTTGTATATTTTTCTCTGGGTGATTGGAAATAATCTTGTAAAATATGTCCTGTATTTTATTGTTCACCTTGCAAAAACCTCAAACCATGACACCACTCTACCTGGGACAGAGAGACAGAGACATCACTATCGAAATCATCTGAAAGTTGGTGATAAGGGCTATGAAGGAAGACCTGGGTAAGGATGATGATGGGAGTGCAGCTGAGAGTGTCTCTTGCATAAGAAGAGACCTGAGAGAAAGAATATCCAAAGAAGTGAGAGAGGAGCACTGCAGGCCATGGACAAAGGGCAGATGTCCTGAAGGAGAAATTAGTGAATTTAGTTAATGTGTTTAGTGCAGCACAAATGTCAGGCATCTGAAGAAATCCTCTCTGTCATGACTGTCTTATCTGTTTAGACTTTCTCACCCTTGGTCCAATGCTACCTTTCTTTCCCAGTTCTCATATATTTTCCTTTGGGTCAATAGAGCCCATTTTATTTCTTTGATAATTGTTGTTCATCTTGTAGTTTTCAAACTTGGGAACATAAAGAAAATCATAGCACCATAATATAGCTTAATTTGTCCTGAAGAAATTGTGGTTATTTGTTCGAAAAATCTTTTTATTTTTCATGACCTTTCCCTGGTAAACATGAACAGTTGGCAAATCAGAAGTTGCTATATGTAAAGACAAACCAGTAAATTTATTTTTTAAAAATTAAGATAAGGAACCACAATGATGTCTGAAATTTTACTTCTAGATTTAAGAATCTTAATGAAATGCAAGTTTTGATTATGAATAATTTAGCCAAACATAGAAAAAGAATTCCAAGTCTTTGAGGAAATTAAAAAAATTCAAGATGGTAATAAAATGACACCCCTTAAAGGTAAACCATCTCTTATTTTACAAGTATTAGGACATTTGATCCTTAGGGTATGATATCTGGGAATTTCCATGGCAGCCCCCCTTCCTGACAACCACATCATTCATCTCTTGGTCTTCTTCTTAAGTCTAAGTTCATACTTGTTTATTAAGATCCAGTACAACTGGATAATTAATTTCTTCATGTAAATTCAAGGAGAAATGAATTAGTACATATATTACTTTTACATTTATATTTCAAACATGTTACATATGACATACTTTTAAATATAAAGCTTTTACAATCAAACCAATTATGATAAGAGTTTCATAGATATTAGCTAGTATCATTAATGATCTCAGTACTTCAACCCCTTTTCTCTGCTTTACTTAAGCAGGGCTTCCTCGCTGCAGCCTTTTCTACCTTATTCAGGTGGCTTGGCTTTTCCAACCCTATTCTGATGTCCTGGACAGCTCATGCTAAATGCTTGCCTCTTTTGGTGACACTGCTGTTCTAATCCTCCTAATTCATCCTGCCACTTCCTGATCCTAAAAACCCTTTAAAATACTGTAGTGCTAGGCACTGTTGAGATTTCATCTGCTTATGACAAATATTTTATATCCTAAAGGAAAACATTCAAGGCAGAGAGTAAGCCTGTGTCTCCCCAGGATGCACCTTTCCCCATACATTCCCCTCCGTGTAGAGCAGGTCATGTAGGCACATTCCCCAAGTCCCTGGCCAAGCGTTCAGGTTCCAGTGAGCATGAGTGGGGTCCAAGTAGAGGCAGCTATGAGTTTCTGGCTGCTCTTCCAGGAACAGTCGGGGCTTCCCAATCCCATTGAAAAACAATCCAGAAAAACTCAAAAGTTGGCAGCTAAGATAGAATGAGTCTCCAACCGCACTGGGTAAGAGCCTGATTTTAGCAGGGAGCCTGGGAGGGCTACCCAGAAAGGCTGTTTTTCCCTCTGCAGGTCTGGCTAGCTCACAGAGGCTTACAAGGGGATTGAATTTGCTGATTTTTGTTTGCACTGTATTTGTGAGGAAGCACTAAATCCCTGACATGTTCATGAAACCAGACATTTTGTTCATTTTATGTTATTAAAATAACCAGTACACTATGGGCTAGTCTATGAGAAAGTGTAAGAAATTTAGCAGTAGCTAATGTTGGACAATTTTATATTTGAAAATGATCTGTGCTTATAGGCAACAGCTTGGAGTAAGAGCAGCTAGGTGTGCTGAGCTGCTATGGTATGGTGTGAGAGGAGACTAAGTGGGGATGGGTGTGTATGTGCAATGAACGGTCATTTTCGCAAAACTTATTAGTATTCTGTGATTGAATCACATGAGTCCTTTTACTTGTGTTTTTTAGGCCTTGGATTGTGTCTGTGTTCTTGAAAGTATATGAATAAATAATTCATTTGTATGTAAATAACAGAAGAACCTTTTGGGTGGAAATATTTGAAGAATGAGAGTAATTTCTGTAAGATAAAAGGTGGTTCTTTGTAACTCCTAAAGTCTGAATATGGTGTCTTAATCAATGCCTGATTAACCTACAGTTAAGCTGTGAGCATCAGAATTACTTCAAAGGATGAGTAGACCCGCAGTAACTCCAAGTGGTGTTAACTACTCCTGCTTAAGGAACCTGGATTATCAGAGAGTAGTGCGGGCTGCTTTGTATATGGCATATTTAATTTTCATGATGCTTTTTCAATGTTGATTTCATTATTTGCTAATGACTTAACTGAAGCTCAGTGATGTTGTGTGGCTTGTTCAGAGCCACCTACCTGCTAAGTGGAAAAATAAGGCTAGATTCCATGTTTTTCTCTTCCTTTACAGCCCACCTCCTGTTAGTCTCTTTCATCCAATTCTAGCATTTCTCAATTTAATGGCTCCCTCACCTACTGTAAAGCCATTGAAATGAGTCTTATGCCATTTTGTTGGTATAGATTCTTGTAAAAAAAACCCAAATCCTACTTTTTTGTATTCCTATGATTTGTATTTCAATAAATTGTATTCTGTTATGGATTTCTTTCTCTTTTTGTTATTTATTTTCAAATGTCTCCACACAACACTGAGCATTGAAGATCCATTGTCTAGCTATCTGTACCCCTAGTTTCTTGTTGCTCATGGCTGTCCAGTACTCCAAGATTATAGTCACCACATTCATCTGTCCACTCCTCTGGTGCTAGGTGGTGAGATTGCCCTTAGATTGCCTCCACACCCAGCAGCTCTGCAGCAGGCATCCCATTTCGACTCCTTGATGAGCCTGTGTGGCCTTGTTGCTGGACATAGGCTAATTTACACTATATTAGGCCACTGTGATGTTATTCAGCCCATTTTAACAATGAAAATTCATCTTGATTTGGATGCTAAGTATTTTTAAATTGATATATAAAAACTGTACATATGCATGGGGTACCATGTGATGTCTTGATGCACACACAGACTAAACATATCCATCTCCTCAAATTTTTTTTAATTTTCTATGATAAAAAGACTTCATATCCTTTTCAGATTTTTTGAAATGTATACCACAATATAATGATATTGTCTGTAGTCTCCTATGCTGTAGAACACCGAAACTTATGTTACCTGTGCAGCTATAACTTAGGGCTTGTTGAGTAATCTTTCCCATTCTGTTTCCTTCTACTCTCCCTAGCCTCTGGTAAGTACCATTCTAGTCTCAATTTCTAGGAGGTCAACATTTTATTGGTTCTACATATGAGTGACATCGTGTGGTCCTTGTATTTTTGTGACTGGCTTATTTCATTTAGTATAGTGGTGTCCAGGTCCATTCATGATATATCAAATGATAGGATTTCCTTTTGTTTTGGGCTAAATAGTATCCCATTGTGTACATGGACTGTAGTTTCTGTATCCAACACCAGTTGATGGGCACTTGGGTTGTTTCCATTCCTCTTTCTTTCTTTCTTTCTTTCTTTCTTTCTTTCTTTCTGTATTTTAGGGAAAGAGTCTATGGGGTGTTCAGGATCTCACTACTATTTCAGACTTGTAGTGATCTGCCTGTTTACAGCCTCCCAAGAGCTGGGATTACAGGCACGCGCCACCACGCCCAGTCTCAATTGTCATCTCAGCGCGCCTCGAGGGCAAGGCTGGCACAGCAGGCCCGGGGATCCAAACCCTGACCCCTGCGCCTGCTTGCAGGCACTTTAATCCGCTGAACTATTTGGCCGGCCCTTTGTTTCCATTTCTTGTCTACTTGGAATATGACTGCAATCAGCATGGGAGGTCAGATATCTTTTTGGCACACCAGTGTCATTTCATTTGTGTATGTAACCAGTAGTGAAGCTTCAGGATCATATAGCAGTTCTGTTTTTTATATTTTAGGGACCTCCATACTGTTTTCCATAGTGACTATCCTAATTACGTTCTCACCAACAACAAAGGTTCCCTTTTATCGGCAACCTTACCAAAACTTGTTATCCTTTATCTTTTTGACAATAATTGGATTGAGGTGATATCTCATTTTAGTTTTGATTTGTATTCATCAGTGACACTGAATATTTTTCATGCACCATAGGCTATTTACATGTCTTCTCTTAAGAAATGCCTGTTTAGATCTGTAGTTCATTTTGAATGAGGTTTGTGTTTTGCTTTGCTATTGAGTTTCCCATACTTTTTAAATATTTACCTCTTGTCAGAATACAGTTTACAAGTATTTTCTCCCATTCTATAGGTTAAGTTTCTCACTCTGTTAAAGTTTTCCTTTGCTGTGAGGAAGCTTTTAGTATGATGTAAATCCTTTTGTTCCTCTTCCTCGGTTTTTGGTGGAACTAGGGATTGAACCCAGGACTTTTGCACGATCTATGACACAGTCCTGTTTTTTGTATTTTTAATTTTGAGGTAGGTTCTTGCTAGGTTATACAATTGCCACAGCTGATCTCAAATTTGTAATTCTCTTTCCTTAACCTTCTTTCCTGTTCTTTTGGGGTCTCGTACATGTTTTTTTTTCTCATTCTAGTGTCTGAAGTATTTCTATTTTCTTTCAGTAGTGTCATAGTTTCAGGTCTTAAAACTTAAGTTTTTTAATTCATTTTGAGTTGATTTTTTTTTTTTTTTTGGTAACTGGGAAGATAGGGGTCTAGTTTTTCTACATGAGGATATCCAATTTTACTGCTAGAATTTCTTGAAGAGATTGTCCTTTCTTTAATGCTTATTCTTAGCACTTTTGTTGAAGATCAATTAGATATGGATGCATCTGCTTACTTCTGGGTCTCTGTTCATATCTGTTGGTCTCTACATCTGTTTTCATGCTAGTACCATGCTATTTTAATTAGGGCACAGTCTCCAACAGTCAAAATGAAATTATTACTTCATGCAAATAAAGTTGTGTTTGTCAGAAAATATCTTACACTGTTTATAAACTTTAGTTTTACTTGATTATTGGAAGGTCCTTCTTACATGGAGCCAAAATCTGTCCTGTGCAGTTCAACTTCTTCACTAAAGTGTGCTTTCCATGGCCGCATGCAAAATGTACAATCTGTCTTTCAGTAGCCATTCTGATGAGGCTAGGAGTATAGTTCATGTGTATCTCTTTTCCACAGTGTCTTGTTCCCAACATTGCCATTTCACTGGTCAAATCTCCTACAACCTCATTCTTTCAGTTTACTACCCCGGGCTCTGGGGTTGTATGCATGCCGGAAGTCTATACCTCTCTTCAGATGCAACATGAGAACCAGCCTGTTTCCTTGGCTATAATTGATGAATAGCCCAGATGAATTCTCCCCTCCTCTGACCCAGGCTGTCTACTACCACAAGAGTGATTTGAAACCAAGTTAGCTATCATCAGGTACATTTGGACTTGATTAACAACTGCTTGCTATCTAGTTATTCATCTGTTGATCTCGTCTAACAACATTATATATATATTATATATATATGTTATATATAATATATATATATAATATATATATATATGTGTGTGTGTGTGTTAGATATGGCCACCATAATTTCTAAGCAAGAGAATCAAAGTTATAAATGATAATATTGTTTAAAAATCCTAAACTTGTCTCCATAATCCATCCCGTACCCTCAAAAAGCCTTCTACAAACTAATACTCAGAAATAAGTGTAGTGTATTTTAAGGGACTGGAGACAGTCCTTGGACCTGACACTAGTACAAAACCTCTTTCTCCATTAGCTTTTATTCCAGATGAATTAGTAAAACAAACTGAATCTGTTAAAAATCTGACCTAAGAATTAGTATATTTACTGAAAAGGCATAGCCAATGGACCCTCTTATCTTAATAAGAAATATGTGTTATAGAAAGGTAAATTTTCAATGTGATATTATATGTGGGTACATTACAGAAATGTACCAAATTCAGAGATAATTTGTGGTAGGCATTAATAACAAAGACAGAATGAAAGATTGCAGGACAAGTGTAGCATCAGTAAAATGATTGTGTTAGAATAAAGCCTTTGTAAGAGAAGAAAACATATTTTAAAAAGCATGGAAAATGTGTTGCTTGCTACTTAACATCATATATGCATGCTTGCTCAGCACAGGGGAGCTGATAAGAAAAGGGCCAGAATGTAGGCATTAGGTGCATGGAGAGCAGATAAAATAACCTTTTGCTGTGTTCCTCTATCCCTTGGTGTTCACTATAGGTTGCCCCTGACTACACATCCAGAGAAAAGGGTCACTCTTAAAGTTGACCCTTAAATTAGGTGAAGATCCGTGTGAGAAATACATGATAGGAAAGCAAAAGCATGAGAAGATAAGACACGTGGGCCTGGACTTGTACTTGACCCTTCTGGATCCCTCCATTTTCTGTCATTTCCAGGAATAGGTTCTTTCTGGTCACGGAAGCTCAGAGCACATGCATGTCCTTTACCTTGAAAGGGAAAGTAGATCAAGCGGAGAAACAGGCAAGACTAGCAAACAAGAACCCAGGACTGACCTAAGCAGGTTAAAGATGGGCTCTTTTGCTCCTGTTTCACCCCAGACACTTAAGACTTAATTCCTGTCAGAAAATAGCCTCCCTCAAGACTCTGTGCTAATCTCCTAGGAGCTCAGAGACCCATGATATATCATCCCTGTAATCTGGAGGGAAAGGGATGGCACCAGCACATGGATGCTGAAAACCAAGGCTAGAATGTGCCAAGGCATACAACAGAGTCAGTGTGATAGAAGTTCAGTGGGAAACCTGCACATTTAATGTAGGGACTTGGAATAAACTATTGAATAGATACCCTTTGAGCTGAACTTTAAAGGATGATTTGGATCTCTCACAGGCCAAGATGAGCAAGAAAAAGTCCTTTAGAAGGAAGTCCCAAGTGATATATGCTGGCAGAATTCTTGTGTACTGAACAGAGAATAAAAGGACAAAATAGTAAAGCCAACTCCGTGTTATGCTTTGGTGGGTCTTGTAACGTTGCAGAGATAGAGCAGCCTCATTACTGTGAAGTCGTTGCATCTTTGACGAGTCATGTCTGGAATGGGCAGCCAGCTACCAAATTAGCAAATGCAAGTCTGAATCCAAGATAAAGCTGGGCCTTTTTCCTCCTCTTAATGACAGTTAATAGTTGTTAACTTGGGACATCTGGGGAAAAGACTATTTAAAACATCAGTTTCAGACAGTACATGTTTAAAAGCTTGTAAGCATTGACTTTTGGAGGGATAACTTCAGAAGGCTGGAGAGATAGAAATGTTATGTATTTGAATCTCCCTTATCCCTCCTATACTACCCGAGAAACAAAATCAACAGAAGACATATATTAAGAGATGCATTCCAAGAAATCAGCCTGTAGCACTGCAGTGAGTGGCTGGGAAGTTCTGGATTCCATAGGCAGGCTGTCAGGAGGGGTGGGCTGGAGCTCTTGGGTTGAAGCTTTCTTGTTCTTCATCTTCAGAATGGCCTCAGTTCTTCGTAGTTCACAACTGATGAGCAGCTCCAATCACATCTGCGAAGTCCATAGCATCCCCTAGACGGATGTTCAGATGAATAAATGGAGCTGTTGCCTAGATAAGGTGACACAAAATAGACCACCACAGGCCTGTAGACTGCCCCAATGGAAGAGAGCACAGACAGACACAGTGGGATCAGGAAAATGGAAAGCCACTGATTAAGAGTATGAAGTTTCCATTTACAGATCATGCAAAGTCTTAGAACTAGCTAATAGTGATTATGAGTGTATTCAAAGTCATCTAGCTGTACACTTAAAATGGTTAAAGTGTAAATTTTTTGCTATGCATATTATACCACAATAAAAATAATCAAAATTTTATTTGATTTGACTTCAGTGGAGCCCAAATTGGAACACACTTCTCACTGCGGGTCAGTAGGGTATAATTTTAAATTACCAGATCAGTATGCTCACCTTGGCTTTAGCAAGGGATCCAGCGGCTCCTTGACAAGTGTCAGCTTCAGCTCCATTACCCAGTCAAGATGGGCGTCACTCAAACCTGTTGTTCTGCATGTCCAGCTAATCCCAAGAGAGCACAAGCAGGCTTGACTTGGACGACCTGACAGCATATTGAGTAGTAAAGATAAAGTACGACTGGTGGCTTTCACTGAGCTGGTGATGGAGATCTTCAGACACAAGAATTTTTTGCTTAGACCATGCCAACTGGGAGAATGATCATGAATCTCCAGCCTGGCAGAAAGAAAACTGAGATTTAGCTGGTGGTTGTACTTAAGTTCCGGGGAATATTTTACTGGCACAGCTCTTTTCCTCTTGATAAGTTCTTTTCAGTTTTGTTCTTTATCAAGAGCTGTGATGTGTGGATCCTTTCCTCTGTGTATAGCATAAGCTCTCACTCTGTGTACAGTGGCTGTCAGCATAATGATCCTTTTGCAATGGTGACAGTTCAGAGAAATGTTTTTCAGATTTATTGCTACTGACAGATGTAGATGAATTCCCCAACAGAGTTATGAAAGCAGGCCTGCTGGTGCCCAGTGCCAGGGAGTGAAAGGGGCTGTCCCCTGGGAAAGGCTGCAGTGGCTGGGTGGGCCTCCACGTGCCCCAGCATCCTTCTGCCCCACACTTCCTTCTTCTCCCCTGGGAACAACACATTCATGTCTGCTGCCCTCCATGCAGAGATTCCTCCCTGGGATGTTTCCAGCTCTTTTAGATGCTGAAATATTTGAAACCACTAAGGAGGAATTTATTTACCCCCATTAGTGGGACATCAGGTGACTGAAAGAATTTTTAGAAAGCCCTAAATTTGGCTTCATCTGTGTCACTTTATGAGTTAAAAATAAAGCTTGAAATTATTATTAGCCATTATGTGTGATGTTGTTAACTGATTTCAGCTATTAAATACAGATTTTAGTAAGATTATTTTTGAGCTATGAATGTTCCCATCGTAAATGAGTCAATGCACACATTTTAAAAAAAAATCTGACTACTAAACGTTAAAATTTTATATATTTATTTATTTTTATTTTAAAGAGAAAAGAAACAAAAATGAGAACAAAGACAAAAACAAAGCATCATTAGACAATAAAAGTGGTACAGAATTTCAAAATAAAACAGGAAATTAACAATGTTATATTACATATTGTTATCAAATTTGTTGCTCAAAAAAAATTGTTGCTCAGACTACCAGATATGGACATGTAAGCCTGATCATCTAGTTAATTTAAATTTTAAATCAGTGAACTGACTTTCTAAATTTATGATATCAGGAATTATATTCAAAACAGTAAATATTGAATATAATAATACTATATTAGTACATACATTTAATGAATTCTGTTTCACAATGCCATATTTCTTTAACATATCAGATTACCAAAGATACATGTCAAGAGTATATAATATGCAAGAAATTGCTTTCATGATATTTAATGTTTGCAAGATATCAGTGTTATACAAACATCTAGTGTTTGCAATCACTGTATAGATATCATTTCTAAAATGTGATACAATCTATAAACATAACTTGGAGTTGTTTTTTAAAAAAAGCTAAGGCCATCTGGTGTGATCATTGCCACAAAACTAGAATTTCTTTGTGACTGGAAGAGGAAATCTACGTATCTCTGCCTACCAGCATCCCTTTTTAAAAATTAATTTTACTGAGAAACAAATAGCAATGAGACACTTTCAAAACCAATTAATAGGACAGTTTCAATAATTAATACACTGCATATTGTTATCTTCATAGTGGTTATTCAT